>JAOTQJ010088870.1:0-12151 GCA_025642045.1 Solanum sejunctum
GCATTCGGTCCCAAACTTTATTAAATCGAACCAATTAAGGATGTTCGGGGTTTAAATTACGTTGCGGGTCCTAACACCTATTACTTACAATTTTGAGTTATGGATTGACTTACCTATCAGTGGGTTATGGTAGACACCATCACGACATAAAAAATTGATTCGTGATGAGTTCATATATCAGAGCTCGAGGATTATTAGTCTCACTCGTACAGAGCTAACGTCTAGTGGACTCCTACTTATCGATACGGATATATCCGTGACCGATCCTCGAAAAGCTACATGATGTCATTTTGGAAATATTCTCTATGCTGAAACTTTTCCTGTAGCATATGCCCTATTAGTTTACTGAAAGGTCACTTGTTGCACCCTTTCATAGGTTATAGCCCAAGAGGTTGACCACGTAGGGCATTACCAGTACCTGATAGAGATACACACCCAGAACATACAGAGGGGCACCAGAACTCCCTTATTCCTCCATAGCTAGAGAGGCCATCCTAGCATAGCCCCTAGCAACACTAGTCATGTCTCCATCCATACAAGTTGCTAATCTTTGTCTTCTGACATCCTTCGAGGGAATATAACAGGCCTCGGCCCCAATTCCTGACATACTAGCACAACAGGACCAGGCTACCTCATCGGTTCTTAGGGATCAACCACTCCCACCACCTCTTGCACCCCAGCCAATAGCCTCAGAGGATGTCATGTCACCATATGAGCAGAAGATGTTGGAGATATTTCATATATTATCCCCCCCGACATTTTATGGAGCTACCAATGAGGATGCCATAGAGTTTTTGACTGCCTATCGAGAGAAGCTTCAGTCTTTTGGCCTTGTAAAGTTTGGAGGGACCAACTTCATTGCCTACTAAGTTTCATGGGCCAGCTAGGCAGTGATGATGCTCCTAACTACAAACTCGACCAGCCGAATAGCCCTCACTATCATGGACAAAGTTTCTTGAGGCTTTCCTAGATAGGTACATCCCCCCAAATCAAGGATCGCCTTCAAGATTAGTTTACAAAATTGGAATAGGGTGATATGATGGTCTAAGAGCATGAGGCCCAATTTTATTATTTGTATCAATGTGCCATTATAATCTTACCTATCGAGAAGGAGAGTGTCACGATCCGTACCTAGGGCCTTAGTGTGACAAGGCGAATGAGAACTCAAAGATCCCCAAACAAGCCTCTTAGATCATACATACACTTCATAGGTTCAAATAATGAATAAGAAAGACGAGTGACAATATGAAATGAGAAATGAGACTAAGGGACAAATCATAGCTAAAAGTGAAAGATCAACTTAATAGTTTAAGATATAATAAAAGTAAAGTAGTAGTCCAAACATACCTCTACAGGAAAGACAATAAATAAAGCCAAAAATACAAGTCTGGACCCCTCAATACAAAGTCATAGAAGAAAATACATAATGTGTCTAAAATATCAAAAGTAAAGCTAGAAGATAAGGGCTTCATTCCAGTGGATGTGAACTCGCCAAAAACTCATGGTCTTCATGATCAATCTAGCCACGAGGTAGAGGATAAGATAAATCACTTGTCCCTACATAATTATAAGTATGTCAGAAAAATGTGATTTGTACTTTAGAATATACTAAGTATGGAGATATACAATGCAACAAGTAAATAAAATAACACAGAATACGTACCAAATATGCCCAATTCTGAAGCCTTAATAATATAATCATTTTGAAAATAAAGCATAAAATAATACTAGAGTAATACAAAAGAAGCACATAAGCAAATAGGTTGGATTAATACCATAACCTACAAAACCATATGAGTTATAATATAGAATACCGATATTATACTCTACAATGGTCAAAGAGTGAGCCTACTTGCCAAGGTAAATTTCAAAAATGAAATACTAGATGAATCCACTGATAGGAAGGCCTAAAAAGGCATAATAAACATATCCTATGATGACATGTAGTTATGAGATTGGACGCTTTATGTAAGACCCCTTAGGTTGAGCTTCACTACTAACTCATTCGATGCTAAGTCAAAGTTCCACGGAGATGGACAATACATAATTGAAATAATCAAAACATAACTTAATTCGAAAGGTCTTATATTATCAAAGCATATTCAACGTGTAATTAAGAATAGCTCATTACTAAGATTCATAATGATTCAATATGGGTTTTGAGTCATCCAATATTAATTCAAACTTACAATTCTTGTCCTTGTTCAAAATCATATACTCAAGTTCATGTTATAAAGATCAATATCTTAAATTCATAAATCAACTTAGTTCATATTTGGTGCTTGTAAAATAATCTTAAACTCATGTACTTGAATCATAAGCAAGCTTAAAATAATCAATCATGCAATATAGGATCAAAATCATATTAACCCATAAGAGAGTTCCAAGTTTGAAAGTGTAGATTAAGTTAAATCATGCAAATTTATAATGCTTAAATTAAATCATATAAAACATTGACAAATATTCATAAATAATCATAAAAATTCATGAATAGCCATAATGTAAGCAAATATCAATTAATATACAATTACCCGTAAATCAAAGAATGAAAATTCATAATTCAAAATTTAGTTTTCGAAGAGGACTTCTTAGTTGAAAGAAAATCAAGAATCAAACCCACAAATCTTAAAGCAAAATAGAGAATAAAGTTGAAGAGAATCTTGGATTTGATGAAAAGCTCAGAAGAAATTGAAGCTTGTTCTTCAATGGAGAATTTTGGTCTTCTTAATTCCTTGGGAGAGAGAGTTGAAATGAGTGAAGGGGAAGTATACTAGGACATGAAAATATGCTTTGAAAAGTGTATTTGGGTTAAATAGGTCAAAAACTTCTTTTGAAAAAAATAAAAGTATCATCAAAATTAAAAGAAAAGAATGTTTTAAAGTGTCCCATCAGTGAAATCAGCGGTCTAGAGGTTCCATCGCAGAACCATTCGGCGGTACACCAAATGGGACCTTTAGAACGTCATTTTTGATAATTTTTGAAACTTTTTGAAGTGATTTAGAAACTAATTCGGCAGTACGTTGAATGCATTCGACGGCCAAACTAGTTGTCGCATTTTTTGACAAACCAAACAAATTTCAATAACATGGTCATAACTTTTTACTCTAAACTCAGAATAAGGTGAAATCAGATGTGTTGAAAATCTAATTCAAATATATATAGCTTGGTAGGTAGTGGATCACCTAATTCATTATATGCTATATGATACGATCATTTGAAGTTGACCCTTCAATGAATTCATATAAAAACTTAGCCGATTGAAATCCTCTAATCTTAGCTCGATGTAAGAGATGTCTTATGACCCCAAACTACATGTAATATACTTTGAATACTTAGATATTGATCCCACAACTTTAGAAATCATAAAGTTGAGCCTATACGTGTACAAAGAATGACTCGAGTCTTAGCTTAATATCGAGGGCGCTACAATATCTACCATTTGGGAACATTCGTCCGCGATGTGATGGAAACATGCTTCAAAGGAGTAATAACAAACTTCAGCACTAACATAAATGCATCAATGCAATTTAAATATCATTTTCATGAAATCTAAAGCTTATGTATCAAACATTATCACAATATGTCATTATGGGTACGTATGCATGCAATATAACATAGAAGGGATAAAATATATGACTTGACACCATAGATAGGATTAACGTATTTTCTTAGGCTTGAGTAGAATGGAAGGGATAAGGATATTGCTTTATCATGCCTGCTTCGGGTTAAATAGAGAATTTGGACCCAAAGTTATATTTTTAGTTGATTTATGATAAATTTTGACTTTGGTCAACACTCAGACTTGGGAAGCTCTAATCAAAATTCTGATAGTTCTAGTGGTTCCAAATGGTGAAACTAACACTAGAAATGATCTCCTTTTAAGTTTTGGAGTTTTTAAAGGCAGTTTGGGTATTTTGAGTTTTAACAAGCTTTATCAGATATCGGTTCAAAGAGACTGTCACAACCCAAGCCTAGGGCCTAGACATGACACGACGAATGGAAACCCAAAGGGACCCAAGCAAGCCTCTTAGAATATCAATCACACATCCTTGATCACAGAAGCAAAGTAAACAAAAACAAGAGATATATATAAAAGGGAAGCGGGACTAAGAGAAGTCTTTGATAATCATTAAAGCATAAATGAGTCAAACTCAAGCATGAATACATCATAATATCCAACAACACCTCTAACATAGAATGGAGTAGGGGCCAAGACACTTTCAGGCTCACCCTCATAGTAACTAATGTTTAACATAAAGAAGTCTCAAAATAGCAAGACTAATCAAGATAGTATCCTCGGACTTGAGGACTCACCAAAACTTGCTTCAAAGGATCGTACTAGCCATGTGGAGGATGATCAAATAGTACTTCGGTCCCTACATGATAATATTATGTACGCATAGAGTATGCATTAGTACGTTTGAATGTATTAAGTATGTAGGATGTAATGCAACAAGACATAAACCAATATAGTCAAAATGCATAATAATAAGCAATAGATAAGTGTAGTCTCAATATGGTATGCATGATCAACGCTTGAAGTAAAACATGCTTGTAAATCATTCAACTTGCGTAGAACATAATACATATGTGGGAAGAGACAGACAAAAATAAGACCAGGCAAGCAACAACTTGAAATCCTGATAATATTATCCATCATCGGTAAAGAGGTGGTTTACTTGCCAAGGTAAACCATACTTTATCTTACGGGAGCCCGTACCATTTCAAAGAAGTAACCACCTTTATGGGAACCCGTCCAATTTTGGGGTGGATTTCATGATAAAGTGCACTAAATGAATCCACTAGTATAGGAAGGGTAAAATATAATCCTACATTGGCACATAGTTTGAGGAAAAGAGTATGGACCCTTGAAGATAGTCCACGCTGACATCCAATCCATTGATGCTAAGTCTAATCCCATGGAATATTTAAAATAATCATAACTTTATTGACTTATAAGAAACATGGAAATATGACATGAGTATCTCTTAAACATGCTTGACCTCTAATGGTGAGACTAACTTGAAACATGAGAGTAGATCATAATCTTATGTGAACTCTTGCTTAAACATGAATAGCTCACAAAAGGTAAAAATCTTGAAATAGGGCTTAACTTGATGCTTGTAACATCAGAGATAATTTTCATGAATTCAATACATAATTGAAAGCCTTTAATTATCATATAGTCACTTGACTTGTAAATCATGAAATAGATCATCAATAACTTGAGAATTCTTGACTTGACATTTTATCAAATACTTGGTGGGTTTATGATACTAGTTCAATATCATGCAATTCGAGAGTGAAATAAGATGATAAAACTTAATGTAAATCAACCCACCAACATGTAGTAAAACCCAGGGCACCTTGAATTTCGATCATCAAATCTCATAATAGATCATAGTTTCATAGCTCAAAACATGCATAGTCTCATTAGACAAAATCAATACATGGTATAAGCTTTAAATGGATAGTTATGCATAAGCAATCAACATTTCATAAAACCCCAACATAATTTATATTCCTAATCCATAGTAAGAGATATCTATAGATAATACAACTTGAAAATATGTAATTTTCATAAAAATGAAGATTGGGCTCTATGGGTGAAAGGACCCAATGGATGAAACCCACATACCTCAAACTTGGATTTTCTTGAGATGAGCTTGAAGAGAAGAGAATCCTTGAGTCCCAAAGTTAAGCTTGAAATCCTTGAAATTTGAATGAGATATTTGGTTAAGTCTTGGAGAGATTTTCATGAAGGTTTTGAGTGATATAAAATTAAAAAATGGCTAAGTATAGGTGTTTTTACGCATAAGTGGGCATGGGGCTATGACCCCAATGCCCTTGGTCGAGATAGATAAACCAAGGAAAAATTTATACTGGTCCACATCCTTGGTGCGACGCGAACCTATCACACGGGAAACTTTTGTATTGCTCCGCGCCCGTGGCGAGTCCTGGCAAGGGCGCAGATGCTCTCTGAAAATCGTAAATGAGTGAAATTTATTTTTCACTATGGTCCTCTAATATTTGGTTTATATACATTTGTCACTCAATTTCACCCCCTAATTAAGAATATGAAGTCACATTTTTATATCACGAATGAATTTTGAGATATATAGAAATTACAATTATGGGCATTTTTTTAAGCATATTTTGGGGCGTTTCAATATCTCCTCCTTGGGAACATTTATCCCCGAATGTCAAAAAACTGTACATAAGAGAAGTAATCATGAAGATTTCGACCCGACATGAATACAACAAACACATTTAAACATCATTTCAAAAAGTCCCAGCATAAGTGTCAAAAATCATCATAAACTTTTTACCATGAACATGAATAAATGTAAAATGACATAAGGGCTGCAACTTAAGAAATGAAATCATAGATAGGACTTATTTTGCTATCTTAAGCTCGAATAGAGTGAAAGAGGTACGAATATTGCTTTTTCACGTCCACTCCGACTCTCCAAGTGATGCTTTTGACATGTTGATTCCCCCAAAGAATCTTGACGGAAGCTACATCCTCGTTTCTCAATCTATTTACTATTTATCAAAAATCTCCACCAGGACTTCCTCATAGATCAAATTATCTTCCACAACACCCACAACTTCTAAGGGCACGATAACACTTGGATCACCAACACATCTCCTCAACCTAGATACATGAAAGACCAGATGAACCATATTCATATCCATAGGCAACTCCAATTCATAGGCAACCTTACCAATTCTCCTAAAAACTCTATAAGGACCTACACATCTTAGGCCTAATTTTTCCTTCCTTGCCAACTCGGACCACACCCTTTATGGGTGAAACCTTCAAGTAAATTCAATCACAAATCTTAAACTCAAGGTCTCTTTTTCTCACATTGTATATGACTTTTGCCCACTTTGAGCCGTCTTCAATATTTCCCCTTATCAACCTTACCTTCTCCAAAACTTCCATAACCCAATTCGGTGCAATCAAAGCCATCTCACCCATCTCATCGAGGTATCTTCCCATAGTCTCTACCCACTCTCATAGAATCAGAAGGAATAAAATAGGATGATTCATGAGCCTCTTTCACAATCAACTCCCTCGAGTCATCAACATTAGGCATAAGTAATCTATCTTGGTACCTAAGAGTACCATCTTCCCCTTGGGAGAAAACCTCCATTTTACCATCTTTAACCAAGGCCTTAAACTTTAACAATGCAGGGTTAAGATCTTGTTTTACCTTTATTTCCTTAATCAAAGAAGATTTAGGACCATCAACAACCACTATACCACCATTATCAACTTCATCCACCCTAACCCCCAATCTAGTCAATCGGTGAACCTCTTTAGCCACCTCCTTGCCTCCATCCTTAACATATGCTAGACTACCTATGGACACCCTACTTAGAGCATTGGATACAATATTAGCTTTGTCGGGGTGATAATGCACACTCATATCAAAATCTTTAAGAAGCTCCAACTACCTACTATGTCTCAAGTTAAGATCTGTTTGGGTGAACATATATTGAAGACTCTTGTGGTCGGTAAACACATCAACATGAATCCTATACAAGTAGTGACACAAATTTTTCAAAGCAAATACAATGGCTATCAATTCAAGATTACGGGTGGAATAATTCTTCTCATGCACCTTAAGTTGACAAGAGGCATATGCTGTCACCTTATCATTTTGCATCAAGACACACACCAAGCCTATTCTTGAGGCATTGTAATATACAACAAATCTTTTCAATCCTTCTAGTAAGCCAAGATAGGAGTGGAGACAAGCTTATCTTTCAAGGTTTGGAAACTCTTTTCATATTCATAGGTCCACATGAATTTCACTTTCTTTTGGGTCAACTTTGTAATAGGGGAAACAATAGAAAAGAACTCATTTACAAACCTCCGGCAATAACCTGCCAAACCCAAGAAATTCCTAATATCTGATGGAGTCAAAGGTCTAGGTCAATTTCTAATCACCTCCGTCTTAGGATCCACCTTAATGCCATCACCAGACACCACATGCCCTAGAAAAGTAACCTCTTTTAATCAAAACTCACATTTTTCATATTTAGCATATAACTTCTCCTCCCTCAAGATTTGCAATACCACCCTCAAGTGATTCACATGCTCCTCCTCGCTATGGGAATAAATCAAGATATCATCAACAAAGACCATCACAAATATGTTAAGGTAGGATTTAAAGACCCTATTCATGAGATTCATAAATATAGTGTGTGCATTAGTCAACCCAAATGACATACCACAAACTCAAAGTGCCCATACCTAGTAAAGAAAATCATCTTAGGAATATCACACTCCCTCACTTTCATTTGGTGATATCCGAAGCGAAGATTAATTTTAGAGAAGTGACTAGCCCCTTGAAGTTGATCAAAAAGGTCATCAATCCTTGGTAGAGCGTATTTGTTCTTATGGTAACTCTATTAAGTTGTCGGGAATCAATGCATATTCTAAGAGAATCATCCTTTTCTGTCATAAATAACACCAGTGCACCCCAAGGTAATTTAATAAGCCTTGTAAAACCCTTTTCTAACAAATCCCTCAGTTGATCCTTTTAACTTCTTCAATTCTGTCGGGGCTATACTGTAAGGAAAAATAGAAATAGGTTGTGTATTGAGAATAAGGTCCATACCAAAATCTATTTTCCTTTTGGGAGGAACACAGGGAAGCTCATAGGGAAAGACATCAAGAAACCCATTAACCATCAGAACTGACTCAATAGGAACGACTTTAGACTCAATATCCCTAACTCTCACAAGATGATAGAGCTAACGGAACTGACTCAATACGAAGGACTTTGGACTCAACATCCCTAACTTTCACAAGATGATAGAGCTAACCCGTAGAAATCAACTTTTGGGCTTTAAGACAAGAAATGAATCTACCCTTGACTACCACATCATGACTTTCCCACTTAAGGACGGGCTCATCAGGGAATTCAAATTTGACCCGATGGGTTCTACAATTAACAGATGCATAATATGCATGCAACCAATCCATACCAAAAATGATATCAAATCAACCATATCAAATTCGACAAAATCACGAGGCAAGACTTTATACAATATGAACACGGGGCAATTCCTATAGACTCTTTTAGCAATAATAGACTCACCAATGGGGGCTGACACTTCATAAGGTCCACAAAATAATTCGAGACTAACATGAAGCTTTTTGGCAACAAAAGGAGAAATAAAAGAAAGTGCGACACCCGATTTATCAATACATACACATCAAAATCAAAAACCTTTAACATACTTATGAAGCATTACTCCAAGTCTAATGACCCATAGAGGGGTATGGTTGATAACATCAACGGTTATCCTCATAATCCATAGTAACCTGTGGATAAGGTTTTGACTCATGATCCTTTGCGCCATACTCAAAACACGCACTCGAACAGGCCAAATAATCTCCCGAATGGTACTTTTCACACTTATAGCACAGGGAAGAAGCTTGAACACCAACACCCTTGCCTTTCCTTTGAGCATATGGGAAATCAACAATCTTTTGACCCATCTTACCACACTGATAGCATGCACCCGTGTTCCAACAGGTGCCACTATGGTTTCTCCCACATTTTAGGCACCTAGGGCGAGTCCTCCCACCATTGCCATCTTTAATTTGGTCCCTATCTTCCCTTCCTTTGAGGACACTGGGCAATCTCTCATCTTATGCTCAACACCGCCATACTTGAAACAACCTCAACTTTCGCCAAACACCTCCCTTGATGCTTTTTGCCACCCTTGGCAAGTGAAAAAAATGATCCTCTCCTTCTTGTACTTAGGAACCGGTAGATTAGTAGAAGATGAGGCACCACCAACTCGGAACATCTTAGCCTCACTCTCCCTTCTCTTATCCCTTGAAGTCTCAGGAACACCCATTTGTTGATTGAGTTGAGCGTTTACCACTGTGGATAATATCCATAGAGCATTATGAACCTCCGCATTTGACATATCACTATTGGAAGTTGACCTCCAAGTGAGAGATGGTCACCGCCTTTCCCACCATTCTGAGTAGCTTGAGACATATTCGGAGATACAGTAGTTAAGAATCAGGAACTAGTCTTAGGGAGACTTGACTTTATCGGATGATATAGATCATGAAGAAGTGAAACATTTCCTAAAGCGCCTCATAGCTTCCCATTCATAGTTGTGGCGCACTTCACAACTATGAATAAGACTCTAATAGATGCAGTGTATTGAAATCTGAGGACCATTAACAACCTAGTGCTCTGATACCAAGTTTGTCAAGACCCAAGCCAAGGGCCTAAACGTGACACGGAGAATGGGAACCCAGGCAAGTCACTTAGCATATCAATCACACATCCTTGGTCACGGAAGCAAAGTAAACAACAACAAGAGATATAAATAAAAAAAAAGCGGGACTAAGGAAAGTATTTGATAATCATTAAAGCATAAGAGCACATCATAGTATCCAACAACACCTTTAACATGGAATGGAGCGGGGGCCAAGACACTTTCCGAGCTCATCCTCATAGTAACAAATGTTCAATATAAAGAAGTCTCAAAATAGCAAGAGTAATTAAGATAGTGTCCTCGGACTTGAGGATTCACCAAATCATGCTTCAAAGGATCATACTAGCCACGTGGAGGATGATCAAATAGTGCTACGGTCCCTACATGGTAATATCATGCAAACATAGAGTATGCGTTAGTGCGTTTGAATATACTAAGTATGTAGGATGAAATGCAACAATACATATGCCAATATCAAAATGTGTAATGATAAGCAATAGATAAGTGTAGTCTCAATATGGCATGCATGATCAATGCTTGAAGTAAACTACGCTTGTAAATCATTCAACTTGTGTAGAACATAATACATGTGTGGGAAGAGACCCTAACTGACAAAAGTAAGACCAAATGAGCTACAAGTTGGAATCCCAGTGATTACCCTTCATTGGTAAAGACGTGGTTTATTTGCCAAGGTAAACCATACTTCATCTTACGGGATCCCATCCCATTTCGGAGAAGTAACCTCCCTTACGAGAACCTGCCCCATTTTGGGTGGATTTCATAATAAAGTGCAATAAATGGATCTACTAGTATAGCAAGGGTAAAATATAATCCTATATTGGCACATAGTTTGAGAAAAGGGGTATGGACCTTGAAGCCGACATCCAATCTATCGGTGCTAAGTCTAATCCCACGAAATATTTGAAATAATCATAACTTTAATAACTTGTAAGAAATATGGAAACATGTCATGAGATATTACAATAATCATAACTTTAATAGCTTGTAAGAAACATGGAAACGTGTCATGAGTAGCTCCTAAACATGCTTGACCTTTAATGGTGAGCCTAACTTGAAACATGAGAGTAGATCATAATCATACATGAACCCTTGCTTAAACATGAATAGCTCACAAGAGGTAAAAATCTTGAAATAGCGCTTAACTTGATATTTGTAACATCATAGATACTTTTCATGAATTCAATACATAATTGAAAGCCCTTAATCATCATATAGTCACTTGACTTGTAAATCATGAAATAGATCATCAATAACTTGCGAATTCTTGACTTGATATTTTATGAAATACTTAGTGGGTTCATGGTACTAGTTTAAAATCATGCAATTCTAGAGTGAAATAAGATGATAAAACTTAATGTAAATCAACCCACCAACATGTCGTAAAACCCCCATGTAGGGTACCCTGAATTCAATCATCAAATATCATGATAGATCATAGTTTCATAGCTCAAAACATGCATAGTTTCATTAGATAAAATTAATTCATGGTATAAGCTTGAATTGGATAGTTATGCATAATCAATCAACATTCATAAAACCGCAATATAATTTATATTCATAATCCATAATAAAAGATACCCATAGATAATACAACTTGAAAATATGCAATTTTCATAAAAATAAAGATTGGGCTCTATGGGTGTAAAGACCCAATGGATGAAACCCATATATCTCAAACTTGGATTTTCTTGAGATGAGCTTGAAGAGAACTTAGAGCTTGAAGAGAATCCTTGAGTTCCAAAATTAAGCTTGAAATCCTTGAAATTTGAATGAGATATTTGGTTAAGTCTTGGAGAGGTTTGGTTTCTCTTCAAATTTATTTGTTATTTTGTATTATTTATTTTTGCCTTTTTGTTATTCTTCAGTATTA
>JAOTQJ010088881.1:0-12151 GCA_025642045.1 Solanum sejunctum
AAGCCAAAACAACAGGAAGTTGAGACGCAAAATTGAACTCCTTACGGGTTGAGGAATATAGCCAGATTAACAAACTTGTGTAGATCCTATGACAACAAATCTTTCACTTTAATAAATAATCTTCAAACAATCAGTTCGAACTAGAAAATGCTACTTTGCGAAGTTCAGTTATCATTTCGCGAATCAGACTCATGAATGCGAGCCTAAACGCTGATCTTCGTCTCAAACACAACAATCCCATAGCAATAACATGTAAAGGAATACATTTATGAACTAGTGTAATTGTTTGTGACTTAAAACTTGACGTGTGAGAGATATAGGGCAATAGCAAGGTGCACACGACCTTAATACCCTTGTCAAATGAACTGTAACCATAGAAGAGGAGTTGACAGTCAGCTTAAGCGATCAGATCATACTTGAAAAAACCATGATTAAATCGATATGACAGCAACAGCCTTAAGACACCTACTGGGTATTGTTACTTTAGCTATTACTTGAGAGAAATCAACAGGGAGCTAAATATACATCCACATGTAACCAAGAAAACAGACACAACTTAGAATCTTAGCAGAGGACAACAAAACAGCAACTCAAGACCTCGAATCTAAAAACAACAACAGAGGATAACAAATAAAGAACAATAGGTCAAGGCCCTCAGTTTAATGTCAATTATCTTCTGAAAAAGAGAATCTCAGGAAAAGAATCAAGATGAGCAGACTCAACGCATGGTATTTCAGCAACAATGATATTGGCAGTATCATGTAATCAAGCCAGCAGTGTTCTCAAATCAAATAGAGAATTTCAGGAAAAGGAAGGTAAGTAAGACTGGAACTAAGCATGAACTCATACAACAAACAGTGACTCGAGACTCAAGGTTTGAGAGATACAAGATCACAACAAAAAGCAAATGAACTCAATAATAACATTAAATGAATTGCATTTGTAAAGAAGGGATCAACAGTATCGACCAACCAGCAGCAAGTCACAGTGTCACTTAGCTCTAACAGAGCATTCTCAGTCAGAATCAAACTAACGCAAACATGAACAATTTCGATATACCTTCAACAATCACATTCAGCTACAGTATATGAGATTCGAACCAAAGAACGAGAATGGAGTATTACCTTCGCCGGAACAGCGAACGGGATTTCAACACCACAATGGAACTTTGTTTTGAAAATTCTGACTTCAAAACAAGAAGTTCCTCCGTAAGCTTCTCTAAAAATCTGTTTTCTTTAAGAATAAGAATTTCGTGTATTGAAGGTCCGAATCCCAACAATGAGGAATAAGGGGATATTTATAGGAGAAAATGGAGGTCGTTTTTGAGGGAAAACTTGGATGAAATTTGGGGTTTCGAATTCGAATTTGAACGTTGAGGAGGGGTCGCTGTCGATTTTTGATCGTTGGTATTGTTTTGCTGAGTTTGGAACTGGGTTGCTGAAGCTTTTGCTGCTGGGTTTGCAGACTACCGCTTGGGGAAGATGATAGAGGGCTAGCTGGGTGTCGTTTTGCTAGTCAAAGGGGACTGCGTCGCAGCTTTGCCTGCGTCCCTGAGCTTTGCTATTTTGGAAGAAGACGCGTAGGGGAGGCGTGTGAGGTTTAAGCGTGGGAATAAATATGTCTGTTAAAGGGGAAAGGGGTTGGGCCGGATCAAAGGGGGAATTTGGGCTGGGTCGGATGAAGCCAAATGGACCAGAATTTGGTCCAAGAAGAAAGCTGAAAATGGGTTACATGTGGTAAGGGTATTCGATTTAAAACTTGGCCACTTCGATTACAATTTCGATCAATTGAAGGTAATCAAATTGAATTCGATTGACTAACTTGACTACATGATGAATTAATACAAAATAATTAAAGAGCTTTTAATATTATCAACATGAAATAATTAAGAAAATAACTCCTAAAATAAAAATTAAATTTATTTGAGAAAATATTTTTTATATTTCGAAAGCTAATTATTTCAAATTGTTAAAAATTAAAAGCTCAATGATTGATTCGTACCATAGAGGGTAAAAATTGGATGTCAACAAGGGCAAATATAGAAAAAATTTCAAACATCCATCTTGAACTTTGAACAATTCAACTATTTGGAACCTTGAAAAAAGCCTTAAAAATTCAATTAATTTGAGACGGAGGGAGTATTTTTTAATTCATAATTTCCTAAACAAATTGAAATGGCTTTCATTAATACAACTCAAGATCGTCTCAACAAGTTTAGTAACCGAAAATTAAATTTTATAGAGAGAATTTTTTTCAAAATTATCAATAAATGAATGTTTTTTTAACAATATATATATATATACATATATATATAAAGTAGGGGCCCAGAAACATTGGGCTTCGAAGAGATTACTAACTGGTAAAATCTCAATTAACCTTATTTGGTATGGCTAGTTCAAGCCCACTCAACGTGCAATTATCTCAAATTCATCATAGCAGAAAAATGCAATTAACATAACGGCGTCTGATGTGTGTAGTTGTTAACGGATTCTGTTAAAGCCAATGTGGGACACACGGATCTTCTCTAAGTTCCAAAAATACCTCCTCCAAAGGGGATGATCTACAAATTCGCCTAAATATGGGTTGGTAATATGGAGAATCCGTATCGAGGTCATGAGTTAACAGATTACACTTTGATTAAAAAAAATTATTAAAAATTACTTAGAAATAAGATCACAAATCAAATGAATCATATATATGAATTGACAGATTGCACCTTGCTTAAAAGCAAAAATTATCACTCTGACACATTGTAGAATAACTCAAAACTTAAGACAGTAAAAAATAAAAATATGAAATTATGAAGAACTTTATATACCAAATGGTATAAATATAATTATTTAATTTACTATGAGATAATTGGTTAAATATTTAGAAAAATCTAAAACTGTTAAAAATCAATTAAAAAAATTAAAATCATCGCCGAAATTGTTAAACTAATATCCCATTATCAATAAATCAATAATTTTTTTTGTTCAAATTATCAGTTTCTGTTCAATTTTAAAAAATTGTACTATTACATTCATTTTTTGTGTCAAAGAGAAAGATTTTTTGATAATTTTAAACAAAATTAATATTAGTTGGAATTAATCCTAAAAAATATGAGATTTGTGTAAAATATCCTTACATGACCATAGTCTGTCTTAAAAAGAAACTCTTTTGACAATGACAATAAGGAAAAAGGAGGGACTATAAGTGAATGGATGGAAGTCATGCTCTTGTCCAATTTATTCACTAGCCACCAAGGATTATAGTTGTTAGATCGGAACTCAATAGCCTCAATCAAAAGTTTTTGATCAAATCGTGAAATGAAAAGAATTCTAACAGGGCATATTAAATGAGCTTACCATGCCAAATTAGTTGCATCGAACTTGCTGTTTATCAAACACCAGGTGGGAAAATTGAAAAATTGCATCCGAAGACTTGGTGATATATTTGTGATTATAATGTGAAAGAGTTTATACCCAAACTTTATTCTTCACTGACCATACCACTAGAAATACCTCTTGCAAAGCATGTTTTCTTTAGTAGATGCATTTGAAGCTCATCTAATCACGTAGCTGTACAAATTTTATATGATATATATAAACATACAGATAAAAGTTTATTCTCAGTGCATTAATCATTTCGTTGCAAAAATTGAATTTTGCAAAGTATATTGCAATAGAAAATGACCAATAATTAATTATTTGACAGCACAAAGCAAAGATACTTTATTACGATTAGATGTGAATCAAAATACCGTAGAAAATACAGTATGGGGTTTATTTTCGCAAAAATATTGGAACAGAATATTACTCCTATACCATGCTAGCTAGTTGGGCTCATTTCATTGAAATTTGCCTAAAAATGTTGATGGCCCAGGTCTGTCAAAAAAAAGTATTGGCCACTGCAGGCCCTAATTCTTTCTTTCTTTCCAAAATCCACTTTTTAGGGAATAACTTTTCACTTTTTTTTCCTTTTAAAAAAATTGTGTTTAGTCATGAAAATTTTAAATTGAACTTGAAATTGTTTTAAATTCGAAAATATTTCATAACTTATTTTTCAACTTATTTTCACTTTTGAAGTGGTGTTTAAGTACATTCAAATATAAATATTATTTTAATTTTATTTTTTTAATTTTTACAAAAAGTATAATCAAACACAACTCTAGTTCAAACTACGAATAACCGCCTTTCAAATCAAAATGTTTTTGTTCATATTATGATACAGTACTACGTCTAATAACTTACTTTTAACAACCAACCAACTTATTCATTTCATAGTAAAAAATGATTTAAGTGACTGTATGTTATACAAATCTTTATTAGTTATTATAGTGGGTGGCAAAATGCACGCTCCAACTACTGCATATGCTGTAGACTATTGATGTATATCTCAGTTACCCACACTTCCACTATCCCTTGCCACCACTCGTGTAACACAATAAGGATTCCTTTGGTTTGAACAGTTATGATACGATTAGTTATATTGAGATTAGTCATCCTAGTTTATGTTTTAATGAATGTTAGGTTTGTTATATTAAACATAATATACATTGCCTAATTATTAAGAATAAATTATTTAATTTGCTTAAAATACCCTCCATAAGTGTAAACGATGTGAAAAGTGATATATAAAAAATGGTTTGAAGAGAGTATTTTTGTCATTTTAACTATTTATCCGAAGAAGTCCAGTCATTTTTCAATCATTGTTGCACAACCCATTTGAATAACTGATCAAATGAAGGCTGTGCAAATTTCTTCAAAGTTAGCCATCAACTTTTGGCCAACTTTTCATAATTAAACATGCAAATTTCTCTTATACAAGGAGTTGCTGAGCTTCTCCAAGAAAACATCAAGAAAGAGTGTTAGAAAAGTGTAAATTTGAGAATTGTTTTTGTAACCTATTCTTGTAATAGAAGAAATTTTTCTCTCAAATTCGTGTTTACCAACGCTTTATTATTTTCTTGAACTTCAATAAGTGGTATAAGAGCCAAGTTAGAAGCGTTGGTTGAGTTTTCAGATGACGGGTTGAATTTGAATTTTTTGAGTTTTGTTCAAAATCTAATTCTGACTGCACCGTTTGATTTGTCTCGTCAAACGGAGTCCAACGCACCAAACGGCTACCTAATTGGAGTTCAAATGAGCCCAAAAATCACAGTCAAAGTTTGGTCAACACTATCGGAGAAGTCAACACTGTTCATCGGAGTTCTACCGAAGAAGACAACCAAAAATACTATTCATAGCCAGAATCTGCAATAGTTTTAAAAATTAAAAATTGACCCCTTAAGTTTCTAAAATTTTAGTATGGTCTTTAAACTCTCAGTAGATGTCAGATTGACCCCTGATCTTTCTAAAATTACAGTTTGACCCCTAATCATTCTAAAATTATAGTTTGATCCCTAAAGTTTTCAAAACTATTATTCTACCTAATAGTGAAATTTTATCCCTGAAGTATCAATTCCATCTTTTTTTATCGTTCTGGACGTAATGGTAAGCTCTATTTTTAAAGATCCAACCTCGTTTTGGTGAATTAAGCTATTGCAAGGTGATAATGATTATAGAAGAGTCAACGTCATCTTCCGGAGCCATGATTATACTCACTGCCACTAATTACATGTTGTGGAGACCTCAGATGGAAGATCTCCTAAGCTGTGAAGATTTATTTGATCCTATCGAATTGAAAGGTGAAAATTCTAATCCCGCCAAGGAGTCAGAATGGAAGAAATCAAACCAAAAAACTATAGGTCAAATTCGTCAATGGATTGCTCATAGTGTCTTCAACCATGTTGCACAAGAGACAGATGCATATGCCTTTTGCAAGAAGTTAGAGGACATGTACCAGGCCAAAACGCTCGGAATAAAGCCCTGTTGATGAGATATTTAGTCAACATTAAGCTTAAAAATGGAACTTCAGTTGCCGAGCATACCAGTAAGTTCTAGAGCTTGGTCAACTAGTTGTCGTCTGTGGAGATGCCACTTGGCGATAAAGTTCAGGCGATGCTACTACTCAGTTCCTTTCCCGATAGTTGGGAAACGCTGATCGTAGTTGGGAAACGTTGGTCGTATCACTCAGCAACTCAGCTCCAAATGGTAAACTTACCATGTCAATGGTCAAAGATGCTCTATTTAGTGAAGAGGCAAAGAGAAAGGACATGGGCACAGATCAGACCCATGCCTTTGTCACAGAGAACCTGGGGATGCAACAAAAGAGTAGCAAAGACAGATGGAGAGGAAGAAACAAGATTAGAGGCAGATCCACTGATGGTAGGAAACCAACATAAAAGTGTCATCATTGTGGAATTGAAGGACATATGAAGAAGAACTGCTACAAATAGAAAGAGGAGCAAGCCCAAAGTAGTTCACAGCCAAAGAACAAGGGTGGAGAAATATTAGTTACTATTATTGGAGATGTAGCTTATTGTTCAACTCATGATGAGACATGCCTTCATGTCTTAAGAGAAGATATGAAATAGGTGATAGATACTGCAACGTCCTACCACGTTACTCCATATAAGAAATACTTCACAACGTATTAAGCTGGAGACTTTGGAGTTGTAAAGATGGAGAATTCCAGTTCCTCTGGGATTGTAGAAATTGACGATGTCCAGATAAAAATAAGTTTCCAAAGTACAATCACTTTGAATGATGTCCGCTATGTGCCAGATCTTCGACAGAATCTTCTTTCAAGTATAGCTCTTGACAAACAGGGCTATGATAGTCATTTCAGTAAAGTCACATGGAAGTTGTCAAGAGACACTATGATAGTCGCTTGAGGGCAGATTTGTGGCACGTTATACAAGACTCATGTGAAGATATTCACAGACAGCCTTAATGTAGCGAAAAAGGAGGCTTCTCAAAATTTATGGCACCAGAGACTCGGCCACATGAGTGAGAAAGGGTTGTTTACCCTGATAAAGAAGGGGCTTATCAATGTGGACAAGGATGTTGCACTAGATCCTTACAATCATTGTTTGTTTGGTAAGCAACATAGAGTCTCGTTTAATTCCTCTTCAACGAGAAGATCAGAGTTACTCAGTTTGATACACTCTAATGTTTGTGATCCCTTGGAGGTTGAATCACTCGGCGACAACCGATATTTTCTAATGTTCATCAATGATGATTCTCGAAAGGTATGGGTGTATTTCTTGCGGATGAAGGATCAGGTGTTTGATTGCTTCAAACTATTCAATATCATGGTAGAACGTGAGAAGGAAAGAAGTAGAAATGTCTTTGATTCGACAATGGAGGTGAATACTCTTCCAGGCAGTTCGATGCCTATTGCAGATCATATGGCATCCGACATAAGAAGATGGTCCCACGCACTGCACAACACAATGGTGTAGCTAAAAGAATGAATCAAACAATCATGGAACATGTTCGGAGCATGCTTAGTATGGCTAAGCTGCCAAAGTCATTCTGGGGAGAAACAGTCAGAGCCGCTTGTTACTTGATCAACCGATCTCCATCAGTACTATTGGATTTTGAAATTTTGGAGAAACTTTGGTCTGGAAAGGATCCATCATACTCTCACTTGAGAGTATTTGGGAGTTTGGCGTACGCACATGTATCCAAGTAGCTCAGGCAGAAGCTAGATGTAAGGACCACTCCATATATTTTCATTGGCTATGGAGATAAAGAATTTGGATACAGGTTATGGGATCCAAAGGAGCAAAAGGTGATCAGAATTAGGGATGTGATTTTCCATGAAAGTCAGACAAGTAATGACATTAAAAAACCTACAGTGTCTCAAAAGGTGATCAGAAGTAGGGATGTGATTTTCCATGAAAGTCAGACAAGTAATGACATTGAAAAACCCACAGTATCTCAAAAGATAAATGTTGTAAATCAGATGCCAAAAGCAACAACAGAACCATTCATAAGAAATGGTGATGTTGTGCCAGAATATATGCCAGAAGTAGATGACGATGAGGAAAGTGACGGTGCTGAGCAAGGGGATCCACAACCCCATTTGGCAGACGTTCCAGAACTATCACAAGGCCAAGATGATGGTGGATCTCCTCAGATTGTTCCAGAAGTTCATAGATCTGAACCAGATCGGATTCCATCGAGAAGATATCCAGAATCTGAATACCTTTAACTTACTGAAGATGGAGAATCAGAGAGTTTCTATGATGCAGTATCTCATAAGGCCAAAGAAAAGTGGTTTATAGCAATGAAGGATGAAATGGAGTCTCTGCAGAAAAATTAGACTTATGAGATTGTAGAACTTCCACGAGGGAAGAAAGCACTGAAAAATAAATGATTGTTCAAGCTGAAAAAGGATGGCAGTGGAAAAGTGGTGAAATACAAAGCATGACTTGTAGTCAAAGGATTCCAACAGAAGAAGGGATCAACTTTGGTGAGATATTTTCACCAATAGTCAAGATGACTTCAATTAGAGTCATACTTGCAATGGTCACATGTATGAACTTGAAGCTTGAACAAATGGATGTAAAGACAGCTTTTCTTTACGAAAACTTAGAGGAAGAAATCTACATGAAACAGCCGAAAGGTTTTGAGGTTTCAGGAGATAACCTCATATGCAAGCTGAAGAAAAGCTTGTATAGTCTGAAGCAGGCATCTAGGTAGTGGTACAAGAAGTTTAATTCATGCATGGCCAGTCAAGGGTATAAGAAAACTTCAACAGATGAATGTATCTACATTTAGAAGTTTTCTTATGAAAATTTTATTATTCTTCTACTATATGTAAACGATATTCTGATCGTGGGGAAAGATGCAACGAAGATCAACCAGCTGAAGTAGGAACTCTCTAAATTTTTTGTCATGAAAGACTTAGGATTGGCTCAACAAATATTGGGAATGCAGATCACCCGAGACAGGAAGAACCGGAGGTTATGGCTATCTCAGGAAAAGTATATTGAACGAGTGCTTGCACGGTTCAACATGAACAATGCCAAATCAGTTAGCATTCCATTAGCCAACCATTTCAAGTTGAGCAAGAGATCGTGTCCCTCATCGAAGGAAGATATTGGGGAGATATCATCAGTACCATATTCTTCAGCAATCAGAAGCCTGATGTATGCGATGGTATATACGAGGCCAGATATTGCTCACGCAGTAGGAAGGATGAGTCATTTTCTCTCCAACCCTAGGAAAAAGCATTGGGAGGCAGTAAAGTGGATTCTCAGGTATCTTAAGGGTATAATGAAATTATGTCTTTGCTGTGGAGAAGTTGATCCAATCTTGGAGGGCTATACAGATTCAGATATGGCCGGAGATCTTGATAGTAGAAAATCTACTTCAGGATTCATTTGCACTTTTGCAGGGGGAGTTGTTTCATGGCAGTCAAGACTACAGAAGTGTGTTGCTTTATCCACAATCGAAGCAGAATACATTGCTGCCGCGGAAGCTTGAAAAGAGATGTTATGGTTAAAGCATTATCTCCAAGAATTTAGAATCAAGCAAACGGAATATAAGGTACATTGTGACAGTCAGAGTGCTCTGAATTTGAGCAAGAACTCCATGTACCATTCTCGTACAAAACATATTGACTTTCGGTATCATTGGATACGCGAAATGATGGATCGACAACTATTGAAACTAGTGAAGAACCATACGAAGGAAAATCCAGTTGACATGTTGACGAAAGTGGTGACTCGAGAGAAGTTAGAGCTATGCAAAGATATAGCTAAGATGCTTATTTCGGATATGACTGGAGGGGGAGAATTGAAAAAGTCCAGCCATTTTTCAACCATTGCTGCACAGCCCATTTGAATAACTGTTCAAATGAAGGCTGTGCAAATTTCTTCAAAGTTGGCCACCAACTTTTGGCCAACTTTTAACAATTAAACTTGTAAATTTCTCCTATAAAAAGAGTTGCTGAGCTCCTCCAAGAAAATACTAAGAAAAAGTGTTAGAAAAGTGTGAGTTTGAGAGTTATTTTTGTAATCTATTCTTGTGAATAATAGAAAAAAATTTTCTCTCAGATTTATGTTTACCAACGCTTTATTATTCTCTTGGGCTTCAATTTATCTTGAGATAATTAAGTTGTTCTAGAATTATTATTCCATCTAGAAGTAGGTATAACTCGTCATAATATATACTCCTAATTACGATGATAGTAGATATATATTTGAAATAAATATAAAAGGATAAATGCAACCAATTAATCTCATTCAACTCAAAACTGACAAGATCTACTAATTAGAAAATTTAAGATCGTGTTCAACTAATGTTCATATGACTCATAATGGAAGCAGACGTGACAGATACCAAACCAGTATTTAAAATTTTGGTTGAAAGATTGAAGATTTGATGAAAATGGATGTACAAACAAACGGTTCAATAAGTTTTGATGTCTTCCACCAACCATTAGATCGTTTATGTAATTTTACTTTAACATTGAATTTAAAGAAAATAAATAAAATTCATAAATTTTATATCGTAATTCTACTCAACTATCTTTAGTTTGTGATTATAAATATATCATAAGCATTTTTTTTAAACGAACATAAAAAGGTAAAATATACTCTATGTGCATGTATTCAAGGTACATTAGTCCTTTAAAACCTAATCTTCCTACCCCCAATCAATCGAGTTTTTGAGTTGATAGTCATAGTCCGCCTTGATTGGTGGTTGACTAAAGCTTTAATTACGTATAAATTATAATAACTACCTAGATATAATCCTTCATATATGCACAACAATATGTCAATGTCTAATTCAATGTTCCTTTAATCTTTTTCTTTATTTTTTAAGGCATATTTGAAAATCCAAGGTAGTATTATTAGGTATTTTACTTGCTAGATTAGTAATTAGAATGACTTATTTATTAAGCATAACATAATTATATATTTACTATACGTATCAGAAATGGCGAAATAAATCAATATAATTGTTTATATATGTAATATAATCTTTAAAAAAAAAGAAAAAAAAATTAGACTCTGTCTCATGCCACTTCCAAAAATGAACTGTGATATAGCACTGAACAAATGACGACTCTATTTTCTAGTAGAAATTCATAGTGGACTTTGAGGGAGATAAAGCGTGTGGGCGGGGAGAGGGTATATCATATATCCTACTGCCTTGAGGTACGACTGCACGTTACATCGTAGCATACGATTACAAATGGAGGTGGAAAGCTCTTGTATAGGTTGGGTGCTAGCTAACACCTTCCTTATACTAATATAAGCTCAAAAGGGTAAAGAAAAAGACGACATAATGAAATTTAAGTAATAATTAACAATCAATGTTTTCAAGCTAATCAATACAATATGATACTAATAACCATCCAATCAAGTTGGAGCAAGTTAATTAAATCATATCTTTCTTTTTAAAAGTATTTCATTTAATTTCTTAAGAAATATATCTAAACTAAAAACATCACTTAATTATTATAAAATAAAATGCATATACTTAAATTACAAGTAACTTTTCAGAAAATGATAAAGTTTAGGAGTGTGGAGGGTATTTGTTGTTGCTTCATGCTATCGTTAATTTAGTCATGGCCCCTCCCTGATGCTTAGCTTCTTTTTTTTGACATTTGTTAACTACTCTTAATTAAGGTTGCAAATTGTTTGAAACCGTGTTGGGTTAATTAATTACCGGTTTTAGATTAATTAATGCATCTCCAACAATTAGAAGCCACCGAAAGGGGTACACTTTATGAGCAACTAACTCGATTCATTGCATGGACCATGCATCGAAGGTAGGACTTCAATTTTACGTGTTTTAAATTTTATAACAATAATTTTAAATGATAATAATTAAGTATTTAATTTGATATTAATAAATATTTAATGAATTTATTAATTAATATTAATATACTATTTGAACAAAATCTATCAAGTTCAATCGAGTCAGCATACATGCTACTAATTCGATCCACCCATGTGTATCATTCATTTTAATTAAGTTTTACAAAAATTTTAAGTTTTAATTTTATTTGTTCAGATTGAACTTTACATGCCTTTTTAAAATAATACTTAATATGAGTATTATAGTATTACATTCATACTAATGAGGTTTATTTGTAGGTTTTGGGAAAGATTTTAAAACATGAAAATAAAATATTTTTAATATTCTAAAAATAACAAATAAAAATAAAAATACATACAGATAAATGGATGAAGAAGCAATAAATTAATCTTTTTATATCATCGATCAAGTCGAGATGATGTACAGTTATGATATATATGCAATTC
>JAOTQJ010088902.1:0-12150 GCA_025642045.1 Solanum sejunctum
ATACATTTTGAATTCGATAGTTCATATGTATTATAGACATTTTTTAATGCAAGTGGAGAGTGTATGTAATATATTTTTAGTATAATAATTATTTTAACATCATTAATAAGAGGAAATAATAAAAAATAATTATAATACATTTTAAATTCAATAAATAGTACATATTATAAGTATTATGTGTGAATTTTAAATATTTCAGTATGATTTAATTAATTTTAGATTATTAAAAAATGTATTATATTTATTGAAAGGAGTATTTACATATATAATACATTATATATCATGTGTTACCCAAATGATGTTCTTACTATTCTTTAAATTAGAAGATTTGTTTTATGTAAATACGTATGTAATGCATTACAATTTTAATATATTAAACATATAAACTAAATTAAATAGTGTTTAAATATTTGAATTCATATATAATATTTTTTTACCCCAATAATAAAAATAAATAAATAAAAATGATAATTGTAATACATTTTGAATCCAATACTTCATATGTATTATAGACATTTTTTAATGCACGTGGAGAATATTAGTAATATATTTGTAATATAATAATTATTTTAACATCATTAATAAGAGGAAATAATAAAGAATAACTATAATACATTTTAAATTCAGTATAAATACATATTATAAGTATCTTTCAGTGCAAAAGATGAATTATAAATATTTTAGTATGATTTAATTTATTTTATATTATTAAAAAAATATATTATGTTTATTAAAATAAGAATAATAAAATTCATAAAAATATATAATATTAAAGATGAAGAGTTAAATAGGGAGGAAGAGAGAGAAAAGGAAAAAAGAATTAAACAGAATATTTATGGGTGGTATAAGGATTCCTTCCTCACAAGGATTTATGAAAAAGCTGATCGAAATCTTCCATATTGGAAGGAAAAAATTCTTGATGGATTGCCTAAATCCCTTAGAGATTTGGTCAAACAAGAACCGTTTTGCAAAAAGATGTACAAAATCTTGTTTCAAAACATATATTTGCTAGATAACAAGTTATTTTTATCTATTTTTGGTTTTGATATAGAATATATCAAAGGGAGCTCAAACTCTATTCTGGATTCTGCAGGCTTTCAAAAAAAAAAAGCAAGACCCTTAATCTTGACAATTCCATTCTCAACCAAATCGAGCACTTGTTGATAGACGACAGTAAATGTTCAGAAGAAGAGGGAGATCAACTTGAGAAAACCTTCAACCAAATTGAAAATGATGACTTAGATTCTTTCGAGTCTGAAAAAGATAACGATGAACCAGAAGTTAATATTGTCTCAAAAGAACAAGACTTCCTCCTTGAAATTATCAGCGGACTACAAGATCCTGATAAAAAGAGGCATTACCTAGACTAATTCAAAAAGGCTTTAGATAATCTTTCCACCTCATCTCCTCATATTCTTTCTCATCCTTGGGTAACTAATACCTACAATATTACTAATATTCTAAACAGATTTCTCTCCAAAAAATCCAAGCCTGTTACCATGCAGGACCACCAATTGGAAATAAGCCTCATATCATAAGAATTTTATTTGCACTAGAATCCAAGGAAGCCCAAATCAATTTCCTGAAGGAAGAAGTTGCACTCTAAAGGATGCAACAACAATTACAAGAACCTTCCCTCGAAGCCAAGGTCAAAGCCCTTGAGGTCAAAATACAACAAGAACTTTGTGCAGATTTATCAACAACCTTTTGGAATAGGAAAAAACACATAGTTAGACTTCCTCATGAGCTTGATTTTGATGAGAAAACCATCCAAATAAACTATGAGCTCACAATGCATTTCCAGGGTGAAATCAATGACCTTAAAAAAAAAATTATCTCTCCAAGTAAATCCCCTTGGAGTTGTTCCGCCTTCTATGTCAACAAAAATTCTAAGATTGAACGAGCAATTCCTCAATTAGACATCAATTATAAAAACCCTTGAACTCTGCTCTTCGATGGATTAGGTACCCTATTCCTAACAAGAAAGATCTCCTCCAACGCCTCTATGCTGCTACAATCTTCTCAAAATTTGACCTAAAATCTGGTTTTTGGAAAATTCAAGTTGACCCCAGGAATCATTACAAAACTGCTTTTACTATACCTTTTAAGAAGTATGAGTGGAATATTTTGCCCTTTGGATTGAAGAATTCCCCTTCAGAATTCCAGAAAATAATAAATGATATTGTTAGTCAATTTTCTAAATTCATTATTGTCTATATCGATGATGTTTTGGTATTTTCCACCACCATTCACTAGCACTTCAAACATGTAAGAGCTTTATTTAATGTCATTAAAGAAAATGACCTAGTTTTATCCAAAACTAAATACAGTCTATTCAAAATTAATATTTGATTTTTTGGACACAATTTCTAATAAGGTACCATAGTACCTATCCAAAGATCAATCTAATTAGCTGATAAATTTCCTGATCAAATTCTTGATAAGACCCAGCTCCAAAGGTTCTTGGGGTATGTCAACTACACAACAGATCTTATTGTAGGTCTCAATAATTTACTAAAACCCCTCCACAATAGGTTGAACAAACCACCTCATTCGTGGACAGATATCCACCCAAATATCGTTCATGAGAGCAAATTACGAGCTAAAGACCTTTCTTGTCTATCACTTCCTGACCCTTCTGCATCCAAAATAATTGAAACAAATGCATCAAACATATGATATGGAGGCATTTTAAAACAAAAAAAATTATTAAGAGCATATCATTGCATTTTCTTCTAAGCACGAGAATAAACGTCAACAAAATTATCCTACTATAAAAAAGAAAATTGTAGCAATTGTCTTATGTATTTTAAAATTTCATGCTAGTTTACTAAGCCAAAAATGTTTACTACAAATTGATTGCCAGACTATAAGAATCCCTTTTGCAAAAAGATGTACAGAATCTTGCTTCAAATATATATTTGCTAGATTGCAAGCTATTTTTATCTTTTTTGATTTTGATATAGAGTATATCAAAGGGATCTCAAACTCTATTTCGAAGTTTCTTACTCGAGAATTCTTGCAGGGTAGAAAATAATGGGTAGAAAAATAAAATAAAACTAATGAAACCACAAGACGACAATACAACAACAATTTCTCACAACAATACTCGAGTTGTTTCACAACAATGAACAATTGAAGTTGCTGCCAAGCAATCCTTGATAGATAAGGCTGGACCAGGCCAACCAAGATATCAAACCTCAGCAAACTATGCCATGTAAGGTATACCACCATCATTCCTCCTGGAGAATACAAATCAGAGCCCAATCCCAATTTCTAGTCCTAAGAAATGGGTTGACCTAGCTGTTGAAGAAGAATAAGAAGCTCAACTAGCTCAAACAATGAGTTCTTCATGGTCAGAGGAAGATTTCAAAAATTGGTGTTAGTTGATGGAATTCAAAGAACCTAATATAACTCCCACCAATAGAAGAACAATGATTAACCAATTCTAATTCTTCAAAAATATGTGCTCTAAGGTGGCAGACCAAAGCCATGCCTCAACTTCTAAACCGGTAGCCAAAAGCCATGCACCAACTTCTTTGACTTCTAAAGCGGTGGTTATAAGCCCCACTCTTATTTCTTCTTCTTTCTCGGAGGCTACTGTAGGCACCACCCGTAACTTGATAGAGATTAAAAGCCCCATCAATTACCCATACAATTTTTCTCAACAAACAAAAATGGTATATGCTCCACACCACACAAATCAAACCCTTCAACCACTTCTCAATCAACTTCCTCTACCAAAAGGTCCTCCTCTGATGACCCAAACTACTTGAAAAATGACATAGTATACCCAGTTATCTAAATTGAGCCCAAATTTTAGCATCCTATCCACAAGAAGTTTCTAAGAGAATGCTTAGGAAAACTTCATCCAAAAAATCCTAATATATACTCAATGGTTGTATGAGTTTATACTCATAACACCTGCTCATACTTATTCAAACCCTACAAACATAAACAAACACAAAGCCATGTTACTCATACCACTGTATGGATTAACAAGATAATCTCACCTAAAGTTGGGGCAAATATCCAATCAGATACAAAAAACTCTCTCAACCTTTTGAGCTACAAAATTACAATTATTTTGACTATATAAATGCGTGGATGAATGCATTCACCTTCCAAAATGACACTGGAAAGCATTCATAGTTTCTCCTATGGGGAAAATAATTAAGTCCTAAATGTTCACAATGGTTTGTACATTAATGGTAGCCCGTCTATGGATCCTTCCATCCCTAGTCCATGAATGATAAGAATACTTTTTCCAAAGATGTTTTAACAAACATCAAATTCCATTAATCCTGCAATTTTCTCACAGGTTCCATATCCCATGGATATACTCCCAAAATTTTGAATTTTGCAAACTAGAGGTACAAAAATCCCTCCCATGGTTAGCTCTCCAAGGTCATTGCAAGTGGTATGAAAGCTGAAATTCATCCGAAGCCTATGCCCCATAGGTAGAAAAATAATTCCTACAAAACCCAGGATATCTAATCCTAGTAGTTGCCAGCCAGATACAATTTTTATAACAAAAATCAATTCAAGTTGCACAGTTAGCTACTCTAGTAGCAAGGGGGACTTCATCAATCAGAAAGAAAAAATCCTTCAACAAATTAAGGCTAGACTCCCTGAAAATCAATGACAGGCATTAGAAAAATTAAAATTCGAAGATGAAGAAGAAATCACCCTCAAATTTGATCTATAATGACATCTTGATGATATCAAGAAAATGTAGTCATACATGTCATAAGAATCTAATTATTAAGTGGAAGATCCTGTAGCACTACTGTAGCACTTTCATTATAGTAAATTTTTGGCTATAAATAGAGCAAACCTTTCCATTTGTAAGACATCTTATTCTATAACTTTCATGATCTCTCTCTGTCTCTCTCTCTCTCTCTCTCTCTCTCTCTAATATTGGTTAGAGTTTGCTCCTTCCTTTGTACTTTCAAAGTTTGATTGATTATAATATCAATTTTTAATTTTTAAAGCTTTGTCTTATTTTACTTTTATTAGTAATTATCTTTTTTATTATTTCCTCTTTATCATTTATGGTTAGCACTGCCACCTACTTCTAATTATTTAATTAGATTACATTTTATGGTCGACTCTTCCACCTAACTTATCATATTGTATTTATACATTGATTATCATTTGCATTTAATATTATCAGTTTTGCTTCTTATCCTTCTTTCCCGTATTCTACTACTATTATTTTAGGGGTTTCGCTTCTGAATACTTGGTATCATAGCCTGAGGGGATGTAAGGATTATTATTCTTGTTTTTAACTTGTTACTATGCGGTACTACCAAATCTCTTCTTTAAAAGATGAATTAACTTATACAAATTGGTAGGATCTATTTTATTGTAAGAAAATCTTTATGCAGGATGGTACTGTGATCTATCCAGATCTAAACTGTAGGAGGTATCCCCAAGAACTGGCTGGACTACCATTCAAGACATAGTGGACTTACATATGGTTATTATAACCTTTGGATCATCTAATTATAGAACTTCTTAAAATAAAAAAGACCTATCATTTATGTATAATATTAAGTCTATTAATTTAACTATCAGATCTGGCTATTCCATATAATATTGAGTTAAGAACTTGAATAATTTTTTTAATGGAACCTAATGGTCTCTTGATCCAAGGACAGAGAGTATTTAAGTTATTATTGTTTGCTTAACTAATTCTTTTTAGCAGATCTCATCATGCCTTTCTTTAGTTCCTTTTCATCCTCTAAAACTCCCTCTGCTTTGACCCCATCTTCCTCCATTTCACCCAATTCCAAGCTCAAGGAAGAGATTAGATTCTCTGATTTATAACAATCCATTGACAACGGGAAGATCCCAAAACATCCCCAGTCTACCATTTACAAATCTTCTAGGTGGCCATTAACAAGTGACCAACATATTTCCACCATTGAACAAACTATCCCTATTAAGTCAGATCATGAGGATATCAAACTTCTCAACCTCCAGTCTATAGAAAAATATAGACAAAAATATAATTATCTTCACTTTGGATGAAATGACCTAAAAAAGTGCCCAAAAATATACCTCAGAAATGCCCATAATCATAATTTCTATATATCTTAAAATCCATGCGTGGTATCAAAAAGCCGACTTCATATTCTTGATGAGGGGGCAAAATTGAGTGAGAAATCGGTGTAACCCCAAATTTAGAGCAACCATAGCAAAGTTTAATTTAAGTTTGCTCAAAAGACTAAGGGTTCGCGACCTTGGTGAGACACGGCCAGGGTACGAACCAGTGTAATTGTTGCCATTTTTTTAATTTCAGTCCAAGGCCTTGGGGTCTTGGGCCTAAGCTTCCTATGCGTAAAAATACCTATACTTAGTCATTTTTCAACCCATATCATTTAAGACTTTCCCCAAACCTTCTCTAACATTTAGCCAAATATTTCATCCAAATTCAAGTGTTCCAAACTCATTTCGGATCTCAAGAAATTCACTCAAGCTTCAAGTTCTCATTCAAGTCTTCATCAAGGAAATCTCCAATTTTGATGTATGTAGGTTTCCGCCATTGGGTCCTTTCACCCATGGTGCCCAACCTTTCTTTTTATGTAAATTGCATGTTTTCAAGTTGAATTATCTATGAGTATCTCTTACTATACATTTGATTATAAACTATGTTGGATTTCATGAAAAATGGACTATTTAAGTATGTTTTGAGATATTTATCTATAATCTATTATGAGATTTGATAAGGGGTTTGAACTTATCTTGCATGAGAGTATTACCAAGTGTTGGTGGGTTGATTTACATTATGTTTTCTCACATGAATTTACTCTTAAATTACATGATATTAAACTAGCATTACACGCCCACTAAGTGTTTGATAAAATATATAATTAAGGATTCTTGAGTTATTGATGATCTAATGTATGACTTATGAGTCAAGTGACTTTATGATAATGAAAGAAATGTATCAATATGTTGAATTCATGAAAAGTATCTATAGTGATGCAAGTTGACCAGACCTTGTTGACGGGGTGTTATGCCTCAACCACTTTGATGAGGGGGTGCTATGCTCATCTACCATGTTGAGGGGTATATACCTTGGCCACTTTGATGTGGAGTGACATGCTCATCTTCCATATTAAGGGGTATATACTTTAACCACTTTGATGGGGGGTGACATGCTCATCTACCATGTTGAGGGGTATATACCTTGACCAGAATGATGGGGGGTGACATAACCATCTACCAATTGAGAGGTATATGCCTCAATCACCTTCCAAGGGAGTGACATGCCTTAGATTCAAAGTATTAGTTGCTTGTTCTATGATGATGGTCTCTTCCTACACATTGAATATGTTCTATATAAGCATGTTTTACTTCAAGCACTGATCATGTATGCCATATTGCTCTGATACTAACCCATTGCTTATGTATATGCATTTTGATTATGTTGCCTATCTCTTGTTGCATTGTATACTATATACTTAGTACATTCAATCGTACTAATACATACTTTATGCCTACATGATATTACCATGTAAGAACTGAAACACCTCACGATCATCCTCCCCGTGGATAGTTGGTCATCTTGAAGATAAGCTATTGGTGAGCCTTGAAGTTCAGGGAAACTAGCTATACTACTCTTGCTTATGCTATTTCTTTATGTTTATGTTTTGATACTATAAGGGTGAGCCCGAAAAGTGTCTCGGCCCCCGCTCAAGTTTATGCTTAGAGTTATTGTTGGACAAGTGATGTAATTATGCTTTGTTCTTGACCCTTTGTTGTTTATGGTTATCTAATATTTCCCTTAGTCCCTTTATCCTTATTTTTACTCTTTTGCTGTTATCTAATTGCTTTCATAACCAAGGATATGTAAATGATATGCTAAGAGGCTTATTTAGGGTCCCTTCGAGTTCTCATTCCCTGTGTCACATCTAGGCCCTAGGCTTCGGTCGTGACATTGGACTTGTCCAAATTGCCGCTAAGCCTCTTTCTAGAGAAGATCTAGATACTTCATGTCTTCTGTGTCTCAGGGAGGTCAAGATTCTTCACTTTTTCTATGTCTTAGGGACTTAATATTTTTGGATTTTAATGACTCTCTCCTAGGAATAGTGCAAACCAGTCTCTGTAGTGGTCCAATCTATTTTGAATGTTTCCCAAATTTCACTGTATCCCTCAAAGATATGAACATCTTAGATTCCTTGACTCTGAATGTGAAAACTTCCAATGGCAACACCAAAACTGAGTCTCCCCCTCTATAAATTATTTATAGGTTATAATACAAGGCTATCAGTTCAACCTTTAATACCAGTGGTATGAGAAGTAGCTATAAAGGCAAAACTATACTTTTCACAACAAATCTCCAGCGATCTCATCTGTCTGGTCCCAAACCTATCTTTTGGAATCAACTTTCTTTACCTCAAAACTAGTTGTTACAAGACACAATCCAGGCTGAGAAGCCAGCTAATACTGACATCTCACAGATCCAACAATTTTCAAGTGGGACTATGTCAATTTCTTTTCATAGATCCCTTAGCCAAAAGATCTCCACCTTTTCATCTATCCCATCTGAAATAACAAGACACTCAATTTCTTCATTTCCTACTAAGAATGAAATCGTTAACTTTGATTACAAGATCCCTAAGACCAATTACTCAGTAGAAACCCATACAATCAATGATGACCCGTCAAAATCCCCTACTTATTCATCTTTGGGTGCAAACTGGATGTTTTGACACAAGATTTTCAAATTGACAAAGAAAACCTTTGACGAGAGTTTACTCATCCAAAAATATTTTGAAAAGGACTTGGTTCTTCAATAACTTTCAAAATAATGAGAGAAACGATTCTCAAGAAATTTGTTATGATATTTTGAACACTACCCAAAAACAAATTCATTTCTTTGAGTGGTTTGAAGCTTATGCAGATTACCACCATTTAGAATACCCTTTTTAAAAATCAATAAATATTTTAAAAGTATGGAAAACCCTTAAAAGAGGGGAATAACTTCTGAACTTCCTCCATCACAATGTTTTAGGATGTCTTTTGTTGATAGCTTTATAGTAGCAACACATTTTAAAAGGAAAGCTGAAACTGAAGCCATTAGTGGAAAATATATAAAGAATATTATTGAACAGAATAATTATACAAACAAATATTTGCATGCCCTTGGAGAATTTCTAGTGTCAAGGTCGTCCTTGCCTATGTCAAGTACTTCTTTCAAACCCTCCAAGGCTTCTACCTCCTTACTACCTCTCTTCAAGCCCTATGAGATCCATAGGACAATCGTTAAAGAACTACAATTTCACAAATCATCCAAAATGAACTCTATCCTTTTTCTAACCTTCAACATCAAATCTCCTAAATAGAAAGAACCTTACCTCTAGATAACCCTTGCAAAGAAACATCCTCTCAGTCGACTGGAGTCTTGGAAGAAGTTTCTTCAGACTAGGTGTAATGACACCAAAAAGTATTTGAAAATATGCCTCAAAAATTCCCAAAATCGTAATTTCTATATATCTCAAAATCTATGCATGATATCAAAACTCTAACTTCATATTCTTGTTCAGAGGTCAAAATTCGGTGGGAAAGGTCTAACCCGGATTTTAGAGCGAACGATTCAAAATTTTAAATTTCAAATTCATAATTTCCATAATAGTATCCGCATGTGTGGCGCAATGCACCCTAGTGTATTTTGCTACGTAGTTTTTCACTTTGGTCCAAGACTTTTAAGTCTTAGGCCTAAGTCTTCCCACACGTGAAAATATCTATAGTTAGCTATTTTTCACCCTCATATCATTCTAAACATTCTCTAATACTCACTCAAACACTTAGTCTTATATTTCTCTCAAAATTCAAGAGCCAAAACCCTCGCTGGATCTAAGGATTTCCTCTCAAGCTTCAAGTCTTCATCTTCAATCGTCATCAAAATCATCTCCAAATCTAAGATATGTGGGTTTCTTTCATGGGTTCCTTTAGCCCATGATACCCAAGCTTCCTTTTCTTAAAAACAAAAGATATGAAGTAGATTTAGTCATGGATCATGTTTATTATGAAAATCACTGCACACTATGTTGGGATTTGTGAAACTATGACTGTTTTACTATATTTGTGGCCATGAACCTAAAGTCTATGGTGATGATTGATAAAGAATCTTGATGTATATTATTTGAGGGCGTTACCAAGTATCTATCGATAGCTTTACGCTGATTTTTCTAGCATGATTTCACTCTTGAACTACATGATTTTACTTTAGCATTACATACCCTCTAAGCATTTGATCAAATATCCGGTTATGGATTCTTGAGGAATTGAAGGTCCAATGTATATCTTATGAGATGAATGACTATATGATGATGAAATAATGATGGTATGATGAATGGAAAAGGAAGGAATGTGTATGATGCTGAAAGGAGGGTGTAAATATATATATATATATATATATGATATTATATCTATATAGTGTTTGGGATGACCAAGGCTTGATCGGGAAGTTGTAGGCCCGAGTAACCTATCGAGGGGTTGGTACCTTGGTCACCTAGCTCAGGGCATGATAGGCCTGGGTAACCTTGTTGGGAGTTGGTACCCATCAACCTTTATGGGTAATTTGTGCTCTGTCAACATCGGCAGGGTGTTTGTTATCTATCAACCTCGTGGGAGGTTTGTACTCTATCAATCTCATGAAGGGGTTTGTCCCTCATACGCCTATCAAAGGGGGTGGTAGGCCTTGGCTTGCACTATAATAGTCACTCCTTATACTCATATTATGATCTTTAGAAGCATAGTTTTATTTCAAGCATCACTCATACATGTTATGTTGTTAGTATGTTCAATTCATTGCTTATGATTATGCATTTTGCTTATGATGCGTATCTATTATTGCATTGCATCCTACATAATTAGTACATTCAGACGTACTAAAACATACTCTATGCTTACATAATATCACCATGTAGGAGTCGAAGCTCCCATTGATTCATCTCGTGGCTTTACCAATTGTTCAAGTTAGCTTATGCTGAGTCCTCAAGTATGGGAATAATATCTATCATCTCTCAAGCTTATGTTTAGACTATGTCTTATATGTTTGGATTACTTATTGTTATTATCATGAGGGTGAGCCCGATTGTTTGTCTTGGCCCTTGATCTCATCTATGTAGTAGAGGTATTATTGGACATGATATATATCTATGCTATGGGCTTTAACTCTGTTGTTTATTGATGTTTATGATATGAAAGCTCATTCTTAGTCCTATTTCCCATTGTTTAAGTTTAACTCTTGGTGTCAATTTAATTGCTTTCTCGACCAAGGATATGTAATGATATTCTAGGAGGCTTGTTTGGGGTTCCTTTGGGTTCCTCATTCACTGGTCACTTCTAGGTCCTAGGATTGGGTCATGACAAAGGTGGCATCAGAGTCCTAGGTTGTTAGATCCTCAATGTCCAACACACCTCATTGATTAGAGTCTTATTCATTGTTGTGAAGCCATGACTATGAATGTGAGGCTGTGAGGCACTCTAGGAAATGTTTTACTTCTGCATGATCTATGTCATGCAATATAGTTAGGTCTGTCACGCCCTACCCTGGGGTCGTGATCAGTGCCCTATAGGGGTACGCAAACACATACTAAACCAAATTCCTTTATAACTTAGTCTGAAACTCTACCAAAATTTCGACAGAGTTTCCTCTATTTTATTGACTAACCGCACCTGCAGCATCTCCCAGAATATACAGAAACATGTACATATATATATATATAAAAGCGGTCCAACAAGGTCACCGCTGTGGTCCTGCCGCCTAATAAACATGCCACTCATATAAGTACATAATGCAGTCCCGACGCCTAATCCCATATCCGAAATCATACAATACACCCGTAACCCACAAGTATCCACAGACCTCTAGACAAAAGTACTGGATGACACACATTTGTCAATACATTTACAAAATATAGAAACATATGAGGCTACCCAAACCGGCTCCTGAGACAGAAAGGGGCGCTTCGACGACAACAAAGATCCTAGTGTGGAGGATCTCTCACCTGTGCGTCTGTACCTGCGGGCATGAAATGCAGCCCCCACATAAAGAGGTCAGTACGATATATGTACCGAGTATATAAAGCGGTAAAGGATATGTAAAACGGTAATGCAATCCTGTATGACAGT
>JAOTQJ010088913.1:0-12150 GCA_025642045.1 Solanum sejunctum
ATATCTAGGATTGTGTGAACCATGACAGTCCAATAAAATGAACTAACTTGTGGTAGATTTTGGGATTAATACATGTATATATTGTAATATTCTTTATTTTAATTTCTTCCTCAATGAGTCGACGCATTGAGAACATGCTTGTATTCTTTACATGCCATGAAAGGTTGTACTGATTAGGAAAAAAATCCTACAACAGAAATTCGGGGTTTTTAACCCAGTCTAAGTACTTGAGATCGAAAGGTGAAAGTATTCTGAGATCTATAACAAAGGTTTAAAATTAATATACATTCTGAGACTGAAAGTTGAAGAATGAATTGCACCTAAGAAGGATCGAAAGGTGAATTAGATGTTACGTTATTTGTTGATCTTGTATATGTAATTATTACCAAAACTACTACACAAGTTGGGTTGTTGCATTGGATGTCATGGGGATCACAATTCTAGTTCTTTCATAAATTATTAAATCTATAAAATACTTGAAAGCTAGTGGTCGTTGTTATTATTCTTATTCTTTGATAGGAAATTAGTTGTCATTGCATTTGTTTCATTATTTTAGGAACTACAACAACAACAACAACAACATTACCCAAAATGTCTCAAAGGCTCCCGCCCATTATTTTAGGAACTAATATTGCAAAAACCAAAACCCCTCATTTAGTTTACTTCTTATTGTTTTGTTCCGGGATTAGATATTACAACTGAAAAAGGTCACTAATAGATCTAATCTTACGCATTCCCTGTGGGAACGACCTCAACTCTAGTTGAGTTCTATATTTGATCGACGACCGCTTTACTATTCCTAGCGGGAGTGCAAATTTGGGCGTATCAAATTTTGGCGCCGTTGCCGAGAAATACGGTGAAGAGGTGATCTATTAGTTGCCATTTTCAGCTTGTAATACTAGTCCCTAATGTTACTTTTGTTTCTTGTTTTTGTTTCTTTGTAGGGAACCAGCGTTGCATGCCAAACACCCGCAGCAAGGGTGAAGCACTTGTTCCCTATGACCCTGAGCTTACTAGATCAATCCGCAAAATGAATGCCCAAGAACACGACGCAATTAGACAGAGAGAGTTGGCTATGAATCCTACAGGTGGGGGAAATGATGACATGGGTGACGATGTTCAGGTTGGTGATGTGCCACCGGCAGCACCTCTTATACAGGTGCCGCTGCCCGGTGCACAAGCCCGTGGACCTCAACAACCCCGAGTGAATGATGACGACGAGGGTGTTGGAACTACAGGAGCAATAGTGCTACCCCCACTTCCCGCAGGTGTTAAGTTCACTATTACCAGTACTGTGCTGCAGATGCTATAGGGTTGTTCAGCGGAGCAGCAACGAAGATGAAAATCAGCATATCTTGAATTTTTTAGCGACATGTCAATCGTCTGAGATTCCAAGGGTTAGTCAGCAAGCAATAAGGTTACGATTGTTTCCTTTATCACTTACTGGCGTTGCGACTAAGTGGCTAAATGAGCTTCCACATAACTCTACCGCATTTGGGGAGAGTTAAAAGAGGCATTTTTGGAGAGATTTTTCCCCGCTTTAAGACAGATGAAAATTACTGATGATATTGGGTCTCACAAGCAATTGCCGAATGAAGCACTACATGAGACTTGGGAGAGGTTTAGGCAAAAGCTTAAGCAGTGCCCAGATCATCTTCTCACAGATGAGCACCTGAAGGCAATATTCTATAGGTCCTGCAATTTTGTGACCAAGCCAATCATTGACGCTGCTTGTAGGGGAGGATCATACATGTCTAGAACTTTCCCAGACATAGTAACGATCTTAGATCAGGTAGCCAAGAACAAAGGGCATGGTACACTCGAGAAGGAGACTGTTCGGGGCTTGTCTTTGAGATGATTGCAGAGCAGCGAAAGAAGGAAGAGGAACGGGATCAAGACATGGCCCACATAAAGACCCAATTGGACTTGTTGGCAAACCAGTTCTTAGACGGAGGAGCAGAAAAGGTAAAAGTTGTAGACACAATGCCTAGGTATGACAATCAAGGTTATAATTATGATGAGGAGGCGAACTTCTTAGGTAACCAGGGGGGTTACCAACCATTCAACGCCGATAATTAAAGTCGGAACTTTGGTCGTGATCAGAACTATCAAGGAAATTGGCAAAACAGAGACGGCTATAGGAATCGTGAGCATCAAAACAATGGTGGTGGAAGCTCCAAGTTAGAAGAGATGATGGCAAAGGTTCTCGACAAAGTTGAGTCTACTGAGGCCGGAATGCGGGATATAAAAGGAGAGATGTCTAATGTTCGGCAGTTAGTCGATGCGCATTCCACCTCAATGAAGCAACTGGAGCAGCAAATGGGGCAATTGTCAGCCACATTCAATCAACGAAAAGCTGGGTCACTTCCTAGTGACACTTCAGAACTCGAAGAAAGGCGGTCATTGCATGGCAATTACTATGAGAAGTGGTAAAGTACTTCTTGAACCTATTATTTCCAGTAATGCAGGTGTGGATAAAGCTAAAGGCAAAATGCCTGACCCCATGGAAGTGCATATTGATGACAAAAGTGATGAAGTTAAAGTGACACCAACAGAACCCGAGGTTGCTAAAGAGACTCAGGAGTCAGACAAACCATTGACTCAATCACTACCAGCCATTCCTAAGCCGCCGCCACCATTTCCACAGAGGTTAAAGAAAAAGGTTGAAGATGGAAAATTTCAAAAATTCTTATCCATGTTGAAATAGATATCAGTGAACATCCCGCTAGTAGAGGCGCTTGAGCAAATGCCGGGATACGCTAAGTTCATGAAGGACTTAGTGACTAAGAAGAGAACCACCATGATTGAACCGGCAAATAATCTCCACCACTGTAGTGCCATCACCACAAGATCTCTGGTGGAAAAGAAGGAAGATCCGGGAGCCTTTACTATTCCGTGCATTATTGGAGCATTTGATCTTGCAAGAGCTCTCTGTGATATGGGTGCCAGCATTAACTTGATGCCGATGGCAGTGTATAGACAGCTGGGCTTAGGAGCCCCCATACCCACTACAATGCGGCTGCTCATAGCGAACAGGTCAGTGAAACGTCTCGTAGGAATTTTATGTGATGTCCTTGTCCGTGTGGGCAGGTTCATTTTTCCAGCAGACTTTTTATTCTAGATTGCCAAGTGGATTTTGAGGTCCCCATCATCCTTGGGAGACCAGTTTTGGCTACCGGCAAAGCATTGGTGGATGTAGAGCAAGGAGAGTTGACTTTTAGACTGAACACTAAAGAGTGGAAATTAAATGTATGTGCAGCAATGAGAAGACCAAAAGAACTAGCTGTGATGTCTATCTTTGATGTGGAAGAGGACTCACTTTCTGAAATCCCACTCGAGCAAACAATGGGTGTAGACACATTAGCATCGGTGTTGATGAACTTTCCAGAAGATGGTGTCAATGGGTACAAAGACACTGTCAATCCGCTGCAAGGCAGGGGAACCCGACCATTCGATCCGAAAAAGTTGGACCTGGACTTGCAGAATAGACCAACACCGCCGACCAAACCGTTTATTAAGGAAGCGCCTGCAGTGGAACTCAAAGAGTTACCCAAACACCTAAGGTATGTATTTTTGGGTGCTAACAATACTCTTCCTGTAATAGCGGCTGCAGATCTTCAAGAACAGGTGACAGCACTATTGAGGGTCCTCCAACAATTCAAGCGAGCCATTGACTGGACTATTGCCAATATCATAGGGATCCCTCCAGGGATATGCATGCACAAAATTAAACTGGAGGATAACTATGTGCCCAGTATCGAGCACCAGCGCAGGCTAAACCCACCTATGCAAGAGCTGGTGAAGAAGGAAATCACCAAGTGGCTGGATGCTGGGGTGATATACCCCATTTCTGATAGTAAGTGGGTCAATCCAGTTCAGTGTGTCCCGAAGAAAGGAGGCATGACAGTGGTAGCCAATGACAAAAACGAGTTAGTTCCTTTGAGACTTGTGACTGGGTGGCGAGTATGCATGGACTACCGAAAGCTGAATAAATGGACCTTGAAGGACCATTTCCCATGCCTTTCATGGACCAAATGCTAGACAGATTGGCAGGCAAGGGGTGGTACTGCTTCCTGGACGGATACTCGGGCTATAATTAGACATCCATAGCCCCGGAAGATCAAGAAAAGACTACTTTCACTTGTCTGTACGGTACTTTTGCTTTTAGAAGGATGTCCTTTGGTCTATGCAATGCCCCAGCTACTTTCCAGCATTGCATGATGTCTATCTTCTCTAACATTGTTGAGGACACCCTCGAGGTATTTATGGACGATTTCTCAGTAGTGGTTGATTCTTTTGAATTGTGTCTGTTAAATCTTAGCAGGGAATTGCAGCATTGTGAGGAGGCTAATTTGGTGCTAAATTGGGAGAAATGTCACTTCATGGTCAAAGAGGGGATAGTTCTTGGCCACAAAATTTCTGAAAAAGGCATAGAAGTAGACAAAGCAAAGATCGAAGTGATTGAGAGACTACCGCCTCCCATATCTGTAAAGAGGGTCCGGAGTTTCCCTGGGAATGCAGGTTTTTATCGTAGATTTATAAAAGACTTCTCCAAGATTGCACATCCATTGTGCAGACTATTAGAGAAGGATACCAAGTTTCATTTTGATGAAAGTTGCAAGCATGCCTTTGAGGTCCTGAAGCAAAAGTTGATTTCCGCACTATGGTAGTTGGACATCATTGGACTGCCCCGTTCGAGGTGATGGGTGAGGCAAGCGGAATTGCTATGGGGGTTGTGCTCAGATGAAAGTGCAACAAGATTTTTCACCCCATAAACTACGCCAACAAAACTCTCAACGACGCCCAAAAGAATTATACAGTGACTGAGCAAGAATTGCTAGTCGTGGTATATGCTTTCGACAAATTCAAGGCATATTTACTGGGCACGAAAGTAATCGTGCACACAGACCATGCGGCACTAAGGTACCTCATGGCAAAGAATGACGCAAAACCAAGGTTGATCAGATGGGTTCTTTTGCTATAAGAGTTCAATTTTGAAGTGCAAGATCGGAAAGGAACTGAGAACCAAGTAGTTGATCACTTGTCCAGACTGGAGGATGAATCACTAGCAAAGGATTGGTTAAGCATTGACGATTCTTTTCCCAATGAGCAGGTATTAGCAGCTTCTGTTGATTTGATTCCTTGGTTTGCTGATTTTGCTAACTTTCTGGTGAGTGACATTATGCCCGAGGGCCTTAACTTTCACCAGAAAAAGAGGTTTCTTCATGATGTACGCAGGTATTTATGGGATGAACCATTTTTGTTCAGGACTTGTGCGGACGAAGTTATCAGGAGGTGCATACCGGAATCAGAAACGATGCGCATCTTGGAGGCCTGTCATTGTTCCGCAGTTGGGGGCCATCATGGTGATGCCAAGACAGCAAACACGATCCTAGTTTGTGGATACTACTGGCCCACTATATATAAAGACGCTCATGATTTTTTGCAGAATTGTGACCAGTGCCAACGATAGGGTAACATCTCAAAGCGCCAAAAGCTGCCCTTAACCCCAATTCTAAAGGTGGAAATGTTCGACGTGTGGGGCATTGACTTCATGGGCCCATTTGTTAGTTCGTACGAAATGAAGTACATCATTGTGGCGGTGGACTATGTCTCCAAATGGGTGGAAACGGTTGCATTACCAAACAATGAGAGCAGGAGTGTGGTCCAATTTTTGAGAAGGAGCATCTTTTCCAGGTTGGGGACACCCAGAACTATCATCAGTGATGGGGGTTCTCACTTCTGTAATAAGGTTTTCCGTGTTATGCTAGCAAAATATGGAGCTCAACAACACAAGGTAGCCACGCCCTATCATCCGCAGACTAGTGGACAGGTTGAAGTGTCAAATAGAGAAATTTTAACCAAGTCCGTGAATGCCACCCGAACTGACTGGGCAAGGAAGCTAGACAACGCTCTTTGGACTTATAAAACAGCTTATAAGACACCCATTGCATGTCTCCATATCAATAGGTGTTTGGTAAGGCTTGTCATCTACCGGTGAAGTTAGAGCACAAAGCACGCTGGGCGCTAAAAAAGCTTAACATGAACTGGGACAAAGCCGACGACTTGAGACTTGACCAAATCAATGAATTGGATGAATTTCGTCTCAGAGCTTATGAGAATGCAACACTTTACAAAGATAGGATGAAATTCCAACACGATAAGCATATTGCTCCAAGAAATTTCAGTGTTGGTGATAAAGTACTGTTGTTTAACTCCAAGTTAAGGTTGTTTCCATGTAAGCTAAACTCTCGGTGGTCGGGTCCGTATAAAGTTGCCCAAGTATTTCCGTATGGTGCGATCGAATTGGAAGCTAAAATCTGGACATAAATTCAAGGTTAACGGACAAAGAGTTAAACAATATTTGAGTGCAGTGGATGAAGCCTCAGTAATTGAGGTCATGCTCCTTGACAAAGTTTGAACAGTCAAGGCCTTGTGTCGCGACGTTAAATCAAGCGCCTCATGGGAGACAACCCATGCATTGTAATATATAAACATTTATAAATTTGTATATCTTGTGTTTTATAATTTTTGATTTTGGTTTTTAGGTAATTTTAGATGTTATCTCGGAAGTTGTAGCACATTTTATGAAGAGGGATACCTGGCATATTGTAGAGGAGAGCACAAAGTTGGTGCAACACAATGTCACACCCACATTCACGAGCCGTGCTAGCGCTTGGAGAAGCCACAAAAATTGCCCAAATATGGTTACACGGCTAACTCACATAGGCCGTGCCAGGTTGGATGGCTCGTGGTGTTCGCCTGTGCAACCACGCACGTATCAGGCACTATTTTCTAAGATTCCGCGGGCACGGAAGGTTTACATGGACCGTTACATGTTACACGATCCGTGCGAAAAATCGTCTAGCACGTGAGCAAGGTAATTTGATTCCTCATGGAAATGATGGCACGACGTGTTTGCACGGGGCGTGCTACGGTGTACGGGTCGTATAGGCGACCATGCTAAAGAGAGAGAATGGGTCAAATTGTTTGATAAATGCTTTTAAAGATCCCCATTTATTTCCCAACACCCCATTTTTAATTTCTAACTCTCTCTCTCTTCTTACACGGCTCACTCTCTCTCTTCTCCAAGATTTTGCTCTCAAAATCCCCAAAATTTTCATCTCCTTGTACGATTCGTGCTCAAAATCACGATTCGTAGCTTTACTCTTGGTGTGGGTCTCTACTATTCAAGCTAGTTATTGCTTTCGTTGTCGATTTACCAAGTAAGTTCACAAATCCTAAAGCTTTTAGCATAAATTTTTGTCTATGGTTGTGCATCTACTTGGGAAAATGCTTTTTTTGAAGGTTAATATAGCATGAAATGTGGTGGGTGTTATCTTAGGTGGTGAAAACCACCATTGCTGAAGCTTGTAGTGGTAATCATGGACATTTAAGGTTTTTAGTAGACTTTTATGAGAACTTGTGATGAGGAAGTGTTGCATTTGTTGGAATGATGGTAGGTCTGTTTGTATATTGTTTGAAAGTTAGTTATGTGTGCTTTGTACTACCAAAGATCCCTAGTTTACACGCATAAAACCACGGCGTGTGTGCAGTTGCACGACCCGTATGGGGGTTCTGTGCATATGCCTTCAGCGGCCCTTTTGCACGGACCATACCGATCTACACGGCCCGTACATGGTCCCGTACCGGTCTACACGGCCCGTACATGGCCCTGTGCCGATCTACACAAACAATGCGTGGTACCGTGCCAGTCTATGGCACCCATGCGTGGTCCCGTGTCGTGTGATACGGCCCGTCTAGGATCCCGTACCACTGGAAATTTCTCATTTTATTTTGGTGTGCAATCGAACTTTTAGCATTCAAATTGTGTCATGATTCTTGTGTAGTAGTAATGTGATTTTTTTTATTTTTAGGCAGTGATACGTTATTGTGATATTATATCTTTCTCGATATTTTGTATATCTTTCTATAGAGATTTTGTAATTTACTATGGCATCTTGTTATCCAAAGTATTTTAATTTCTGGATCATTGTTTAAGTATTTAATTATGTAAGTGCACCTACCCTATGATAGACCGGGTGACTCCATTCTTAAGGGTATTTATCACTTTTATGCCACAGGGGAAGTCTTGAGTACCTGTTAGTGTCATTTTACGTTTCACATTAGCTACCTGTTGTCATTCGTTTGCGATGCTTGCAAATAATATGGGTCCACATCCAAAACTAACTAAATCTAAGAACGCTCCAAGGTCCCGCCTCCATGATTCTCCGACAGTATCAACAAGTGAGGGCAGGGCAAGCAATGATTCCTCCGGAGGATATGAGGTCTATTATACTGGACGTGTCTCGCCTCACTCCCCACACACTACCAGGGCTCGCGCTGCGAGCAATCATATAGCCCCCCAGTCTGAGGAGGGGGTTCCGAGCGTGGGACCTGGGGAGGAATATGCACACAAAGAGGCAGAGCAGGTAGAAGAACCGGCGCGCACCCTGGAAGCTGAACAACAGGCTGATGAGATAGATCTCCGGGATAACGATGACGAGGGGATACGGTATGCAGTCTCTCAGACACCTGACCTTGAGACTGCAAGGTGGTTCATTGTGTTCTTGCGCGCCCGATGGACGACCCCCGGCTCTAAGAAAATTTTCACTGAAGGGATTCTCAACGGCGCTCCGGGGTTTCACAAACGACCTGTCGCACCTGAAATTCGAGTCATCACAAATCAGCTTGATGCAATCCCTAACATAAGAGACACTTTTGAGTCACACTAGTTCAGCTGGACGGCTCAACCACCAGGTTATTATGGCCCCCCAATCAATGGAGAATTTTACTCTAACTATGCTGCTAGTTTGTTGAATTCTATTCAGCTGTACTAGTGTGACTCAAACGTGTGTCTTATGTTAGGGATTGCATCAAGTTGATCTGTGATGACTCGAATTTCAGGTGCGACAGGTCGTTTGTGAAACCTTGGAGCGCCGTTGAGAATCCCTTTAGTGAAAATTTTCTTAGAGTCGGGGGTCGTCCATCGGGCGCGCAAGAACACAATGAACCACCTTGCAGTCTCAAGGTCAGGTGTCTGAGAGACTGCATACCGTATCCCCTCGTCATCGCTATCCCGGAGATCTATCTCATCAGCCTGTTGTTCAGCTTTCAGGGTGCGCGCCGGTTCTTCTACCTGCTCTGCCTCCTTGTGTGCATATTCCTCCCCAGGTCCCACGCTCGGAACCCCTTCCTCAGACTGGGGGGCTATATGATTGCTCGCAGCGCGAGCCCTGGTAGTGTGTGGGGAGTGAGGCGAGACATGTCCAGTATAATAGACCTCATATCCTCCGGAGGAATCATTGCTTGCCCCGCCCTCACTTGTTGATACCGTCGGAGAATCATGGAGGCGGGACCTTGGAGCGTTCTTAGATTTAGTTAGTTTTGGACGTGGACCCATATTATCTGCAAGCATCGCAAACGAATGACAACAGGTAGCTAATGTGAACCGTAAAATGATACACTAATGGGTACTCAAGACTTCGCCTGTGGCATAAAAGTGATAAATACCCTTAAGAATGGAGTCATCCAGTCTATGATAGGGTAGGTGCAGATGGCACAGATGATCAAGCAATACCGACCCGCCGCGCCAGCACCACCTCCGTCATGGATGCAGTTATTCAATGCGCTCGTAGCATCTGTTTTGGATGAGACTTGGGGAGTTCCACCTGGCCCAACTGCTACCCCTGCACCACCTCCGGCTCTGCCCCATAAGAAAGACAAGGGTAAGCGACGCAACAGCCATAGAAGCAGCCCTCCAAACCCTCCAGGACGACACACTGACACAACCGACGCCTAGGGCGTCTCAGGTATGTTCCTCCCCTCTGCGTGATCTTTCAATTTTTACTGGAATGTAGTGGGGACACTACATCGCCTTTTTGGTGGGGGTGGGGGTGGGGCTTCCTGACACTTGAGAGTTTTTCTTGCCATGTTTCTTTTCGCTCAAGTTCACTATCTAGTAGAACTGGCATGTTTAGGTTGTTTTTTTGTTTAAAATGTGATGTTTGTATAGATACAAGTGCTTATTTAAGTTACAGGTAACTCGTGTTTGATATGTGAAAAATCCCTCAAAATTAAACATTACACTCCTCCTGACATGCTTGTATGATTTTTGGGAAAACATATTATATACTGCATGGTCGACATCTTGATGACAGAAATGACTGTGTTGCTTAGTGCTAATTAGTGCAAGTAATGTGCCATGTGCGTGTGAGAAAATTTGACCAAGTCTGTCAATGCAACTTATACGCTAGAACTTGCCTGGTTAGTCCCACCAAAACAATTGAATTACTGGATTAAGGATGTGATCTTAGGCCATTTTTGATGATTAGTCACTTAATCTAAATCGACCTACCAAATGACATTGTTCCCTTTTGAACCAAAAATTGAGCCATAATAAACCTTTTCTTTGAAATCACCCAAAACTCACCTCCCTTATCTGTCCGTAGACAATTACGTTGGCCCTGTCTCTCCAAAGACATTGTGAACCTCAAAGTTAGGCTTGAAAACTAAGTTGAGGGTGGCTTATGTTGGCCCTGGTCTTTCGAAAGGCATCGTGTACCTCAAACATAAGCCAAAAGCTTAAGTTGAGGGTGGCTAGCATAGGAGGAACGGAAAAACAAAGTGTAAAAAAGAGCTTGGTGAAAAGAAAAAACAGAGGAATTTGGGGTGTAACCGTAAAAAAGCAAAATATATATACATATATATAATAATAATTATAATAATAATAATAATAATAAACGCAGTGACCACTCCACGGTAAAGAAAGTTGAAAAAGAGAGACAAAAAGAACTTGGAAAGATGAGATTTCAAGGTTAAACCAAAATAATGTTTTGGGAGGAAATTCAGTCACTTAAAGTCATACAAACATCCTACCTTAGCCCGAGCCAACGTTACAAGCCACAAAAGTCCTAATGTGATCCTAAAAAAGTCATTCAATAGTCAAGGTGGTGAAAATAAGGGCAAGCTTATGGCATGAACTTGTGCATTGAATGGAGGTCTTTTCGAGTGTGAGTGTATACGTTCTAGTCTCTACTTCATATGAGACTTCTCTTGTAGTGAGGGCACTAACTTTGCACTTGTTTACTCTAATACAACTGGTTCATCTTTGTTTCTGAGAGTATGTCGGTTTATTGTACATGTATGATATTAACCTTGATTCATGTGGGTATGTTTGGGGATGTAAGGATATATTACACAAGTTTTAGGGGTACGAATGTTAGAAATCGAATAGTTACTTGTAGTTCTAATCGAGCACTTGCATTTATACTTTGTTTTATTAAGTTGTTATTGCTTGAGCACAAGCAATCATTCTAAGTTGAGGGTGTTGATGAGGCGTAGAAATACGACTTTTATAACGCTTTAAACGTAGGATTTTTGTACGTTTTCAAGCAAAATTTGTTGGTTTGATGTGTGTTTTGATTATTTTTCAGGAAAAATAAATAAAGCATGGGAAACGAGAAATTCGCAGCGAAAGTGGTGATTAAAGAGCATGAACAGGAGCCAAGTGAAGGCACACGACCCCTAGGCATGGCTCATACAAAGCTGGCACGACCTGTGGTATGTGGCGTGCACGAAAAGCTGGAGCAACACTAGGCGCATGATCCTCTCTTTGTACGGACCATACAACGTGGCACGGCCTGTCGTATTTGTCGTGGAGGTGACGCAAAACATCAAGTACCATCGAAAATGCAAGCATGGACCACAACTCTCTTTGTACGGACCGTACAAGGCGACACGGAGCATAGCAATGAACCGTGGAGGTTACGCAGGAAAACCGTCGAAAAGCACAAGGAATTGAAGTGAGGGAGTACGGTCCGCACAACGGGTCGTGCAAGACCGCACGGGCCGTATAGGGTCCAGTACCCATGCCAACAACTTTCTATTATTTTAATTTAAAGTAGTTTTTTACTTTATATATATATATATTTATTGTTCTCTTTCTAGGGTATTAGGGAGAGGACGAGTGACGGCTGAGAGCATTCTTGAGCTCAAGAACATCTCCTTTAACTTCTCTTCTCTCATTTTCTTTAGATCAAAATCTTGTAAGTGAAGATTATTCATTCCTTTCAAGAAAGTTAACCTTGTGAGCTGTGGATTTATTATTATTTCAAGTTTTCTCTTGTATTTCTTAGATCTAGCGTTAAA
>JAOTQJ010088943.1:0-10388 GCA_025642045.1 Solanum sejunctum
TAGTGAGTCCAAAGTCCCTTTCATTGAGTCAGTCCCCCTTGAATATGAGTTTTTTGATGTCTTCCCAAATGACCTTCCCGGTGTCCCTCATGAAAGAGAGATTGATTTTGGCATATATCTCCTTTCCGATACTCAATCTATCTTCATTCGCCCTTACCATATGGCCCTGATGGAGTTGAAGGAGTTAAAAGAACAAGTGAAAGATTTGTTGGAAAAGGGATTTATTAGGCCTAGTCAATCACCTTGGGGTTCTATGGTGTTATTTGTAAAAAAGATGGATGGGTCCTTTAGAATGTGCATTGACTACTGGCAACTAATATGGTCACTACAAAGAATAGATATAGTCTTCTAAGAATTGATGACTTATTTGACCAATTGCAAAGGGCTAGCTTCTTCTCTAAGATTGATCTTCAGTCCAGGTATCATCAAGTGAGGGTGAGGGAGTGCAATATTCCCACGACGGCCTTCCATACTAGATATGGGCATTATGAGTTAGTTTTGATGTCGTTTGGATTGACCAATGTATCGGCTATCTTCATGGACCTAATTAATAGGGTCTTCAAACCTCACCTTGATTCCTTTGTTGTAGTCTTCATTGACGATATATTGATCTATTCACATGGTAAGGAGGAGCTTATGGGTCATTTGAGGGTTGTGTTACAAAGATTGAGGGAGGAGAAATTGCTTCCCCTATGACTAAATTGATCCAAAAGAAGGTTAAGTTTGAGTGGACCGATAAATGTGAAAGAAGCTTGTAAACATTGAAGGATAGGCTTGTGTCCACTCCTATATTATCACTAACAGATGGAATTGAGGGTTTTGTTATGTATTACAATGCATCTAGAGTTGCCTTGGGTTGTATTGTTATGCAAAATGATTACGTCATAGCTTATGCTTCTAGACAACTCAAAGTGCATAAAAGAAACTACCTACCCATGATCTAGAGTTAGCCACTATGGTGTTTGCATAAAATATTTGGCGTCATTATTTATATAGGGTGCATGTGAATATCTTCACTGATCATAAGAGCCTCCAATATGTCTTCACTTAAAAAGATCTCAACTTGAGACAAAGAAGGTGGCTAGAACTTCTTAAGAACTATGATATGTGTATGCATTACCATCCAGGTATGGAAAATATTGTAGCAGATGCTTTGAGTCAGGTGTCTATGGGTAGCCTAGCTCAGGGGGATGGTGGTGATAGGCAAATGGCTAGGAAGGTGCATAGATTGGCTAGATTGGGGGTGTGGTTGGAAGATATGGGTAATGGTGTAGTTGATGTTGATGGCTCTAAATCTTCTTTGGTTGATGCGGTGATAGCAAAACAAGATCTAGACTCCTCCTTGCTTGAATTTAAGGCCTTGTTGAAAGGGGACAAAGTAGAGGTTTTCTCCTAAAGGGGAGATAGTTCCGTTAGACACCAAGGTAGGTTATGTTTGCCATGTGTTGATGGTTTGAGGAAGAGAACTCTTGATGAACCTATAATTCTTCCTATTCTATCCACCCAGTTCCACCAAAATGTATAGAGACTTGAGAGATGTGTATTGGTGGGGAAGCATGAGGAGGAACATTGCCAAATTTGTTTCTAGTCACTATAGTTATCAACAAGTCAAAGGTGAACATCAATGGCCGGGTGGCCTAACCGAAGACATAGATATACCTACTTGAAAGTGGGAGTGAATAATATGGATTTTGTAGTTGGGTTGCTCAAGACTATTCCATATGGGTGGTGGTTGATAGGATGACGAAATTCAGTCAATTTCTATCGTTTTAGACTATATATGGGGCTGAAGAGTATACAAGGTTGTATGTCCATGAATTAGTAAGGTTGCATGGGTTCCTTTATCCATTGTATCAGATCATGCTGCACAATTTACTTCACACTTTTGGAGGTGTTTTCAAAAGGGTCTTGGTACTAAAGTTCACCTAAGTAGGGCCTTTCACCCTCAAATCGATGGTCAACCCGAGAGGACAATTCAAACACTTGGGATATGCTTAGGGATTGTGTATTAGAGTTGAGGGGTAATTGGGATGACTATCTTCCATTGATTGAGTTTGCCTACAACAATAGTTATCACTCTAGTATCGGTATGGCTCCTTTTGAGGCTCTTTATGGGAGACATTATAGTTCACCGGTGGGATGGTTTGTGGTTGTAGGGATGGATCTATTGGGGTCGAATCTTGTTGTGAAGGCTCTTGAGATGGTTAAACTAATTAGGGAAATATTGAGAACAGTCCAAAGTCATCGAAAATCCTATGATGATGTAAGAAGAAGAGACCTAGAATTCCAAGTGTGTGATTGGGTTTATTTGAACGTTTCTCCAATGAAAGGTGTAGTCCATTTTGGTAAAAAGGGTAAGTTGAGTCCCAAGTATGTTGGTCCTTATGAGGTTATAAAGAGGGTTGGCAAGTAAGCTTATGAGTTGAAGTTGCCTAGTGAAATGAATTTGGTTCATCTGGTATTTCATGTTTCTATGTTGTGAAAGTGTGTTGGTGATCCTAATGCCATTATACCTCTTGATATTGTGGGTGTTGTTGAGGATAACATGGCTTATGAGGATGTTTCAGTTCAGATCTTAAATAGGCAAGTGAAGAGATTGAGGAAAACAGAGGTGGCATCCGTTAAGGTCCTTTGGAGGAACCACCAAGTCGAAAGTGCCACATGGGAGGTGGAAGCGGACATGCAAAAGCAGTATCATCATCTTTTCCACTTCACTCAAGCATAAGGTACTAATTCTAAGTCCCGTATATGATTTCAAGTCTTATATTTTAACCCCTATATTTTTTATATACATTCATGTTTAAGTTATGTTGCATTCTTGTTGAGAATTTGAAAATGATTTTGTGCATGTTATGTTGCATTCTTGTTGGGGCTGATTTCTTTATGATTATTCTTGTCTTTTACGTCTCATTTACATTTGGGAACAAATGTTACCCAGGGGGAAATATTGAAATGACCCTAAATAGTTCCAGAAGTATGCCTCAAAATGCCCAAAATTTTAATTTCCATATATCTTAAAATTTGTCCCTTATTTCAAAAATTAGACTTCATATTCTTGTTCAGGGGGTCAAAATTAAGGGCAAAAGTGTCTAACCCCAATTTTAGAGAAATCGAATCACAATTTCAAAATTACAAAATATCATTTTCCAGAGAGGATCGCGACAGCACCGCGACGCGTAACTGTCGCGGACATGTGTTAATTTATCCTCTGTGATAAGTCTGCATCACAGACCTATGTATTTTGCTGCTACTGATTTCTATCTTATTCGAACGCTTTGGGGTCTTGGGCCTAAGTTTTCCTCAACTTGTTTTTATCTATACTTAGCCAAATTTCACCCTCATATCCCCAAAAACCATTTTCCAATACTCACTAAAACACTTAGCTATATTTTCAATCCAAATTCAAGACTCAAAACCCTTATCAGGAAATAAGGATTTTCTTTAAGCTTCAAGCCCCTATTTTCAATCTTCAACAATAACTTCTCCAAAGCCAAGATATGTGGTTTTGGACTATTGGGTCGTTTCACCCATGGTTCCTGGTCCTCCTTTTTACTAATATTGCATGATTTAAATATGATTTTACATATGTCTCTTGTATATTGAGAAATTTACTGCACAGTGATTTTAGTTCATGAAAGTGCCATTGTTTTAGCATGTTTTGAGGTCTAAATCTTTGATCTAATGTTGGATTTGATGAGAGGTTTTAATGTGAATATCTTAGGCATATTCCAAGGTATTGATTGATGGTTAACTATAGATTTTCATACATGATTTCATCTCTCAATTGCATGGTGTTTTACCCCCATTACACCCCCCAAGTGTTTCATAAAATGTCCGGCTAGGGTTTCTTGACGAATTAAAGGTTCAAAGCATGAGATATGATATGATTATATATATGATGATGAAATGAGCTTAAGTATATGATAAATTCTATATAAAGTATTGCATTAGACCATGCCCAATTCGGGGGGGACTAAGAACTCGGATAAACTATATAGAGGTTTGTACTGATTAACCTAGTGAAGGGTTTGTAGTCTCCACCCAGTGATGGGGCATCATCATCACTAACATAGATAGGGTTTGTACTCATCAACCAAGGGAAGGTTTTGTACTTCTCCACTATAGTGATGGGGCAGCTTTATCACTAACCTAGATGAGAGTTATTACTCATCCACCTAAGTGATAGGGTGGCATCATCACTAACGTACCAAAGGGTTGTACATTTGGAAATCTAGCTTGGTATATTCTACACATATGATATCCGATATGAGCATGATTTACCTAAGCATGTTTACTTATGGATTGATCATATATGTTATCTTGTTATAATATGCCTACTGCCTATTGTTATGCATTTTGATTATGATGTTTATTTCTTCTTGCATTTCATCTTACATACTTAGTACATTCAAACATACTAACACATACTCTTTCCTACATGATATCACCATGTAGGAATTAGAGCCTAAGTTGATCATTCTTCTCCTCTACGTGGCTGGTCGCTGCCATTTCAAGCTAGTCGGTGAGTCCTACATTTTGGGGATCTTTGTTAATGTTTTGCTTGTGCTTGTTTTGAGACAATCTATTTTTTGTCTTATTTTGATTATGAGGGTGAGCCCGGTTACTTTGTCTTTGCCCCAACTCTATCTGTGTATTTAGAGGTGTTAGTTGGACAAGTCATGTATCTATAAGCTATGACTCGTTGTCTTTTATTGATGATGTTTTACAAGCTATCCCTTACCCCTTTTGCCCCTCATGCTTCCTTTATTATTTTATATGCTTCGCGACCAATGATTTTAATAAGCTTGATTGGCGTTCCTCTGGGTTCTCGATTCGTCATGTCACGTCTAGGCCCGAGGCTTGTCTCGTGACAGAGTGAAGAATATTTAAGCCACCCCTTTGAGTTGGTAGGCCACAAACTCTTCTTTCTCCTATGAGTTAACCTCCATAATGGACAACACCTTATACACCTCATGAATGAAGTCTAGTGGATCCTTACGCACCGTGGACCCATGCAACTCTGGTGGGTTCATCCTAGTAAAATCCCTCACCCTTGAGGCCAAAATAGGAGCATAAGGGGCTTGGGGACCTTGGTTGATTTGATTAGTCATCGCATGTGACAAAATGGGAATAGTATACCTAAACTCTTCATGGGCCATTCCCCCATCTTGCGGAGCTTAAGGAGCGGGAGGGTCTAGTTGCTCCCTGGGAGTATGGGCTCTTCTTCCTTTTGGAATAGGCATGATCTTGAATAGCAAAGAACATTAACTAGGAAAAAGCTTACCTTAACTTCTATAGCACAACATAAATCATGAAGAAGGGAAACATTTCCTAAAATGCCTCAAAGCCTCTTGGTCATAGTTGTGGTGCACTTCACAACCATGAACAAGACTCTAATCGATGTGGTGTGTTGGATTTCGAGGACCATTAACAATCTAGTTCTTTGATACAATGTTTTTCATTACCTAAGTCTAGGGCCTAGATATGGCATGTTGAATGGGAACTCGAAAGGACCTAAACAAGCCTCTTAGCACAACAATTACACATGCTTGGTCACGGAAGCAAAGTAAACAACAACAAGAATATACATAAGGGAAAAAGGGACTAAGAGAAGTCTTGACAGGTATAAAGCATAAAGATTCAACACCCAAAGCATAGATACATCAATTGTCTCAATAATACCTCCTAACATAGATTGGAGCGAGGGCCACGACACTTTCTGGGCCCACCCTCATAATGTCAAATGTTCAACACAAGAAGTCTTAAAATAGCAAAAAACTAGATAGTGTCATAGAACTTGAGAACTCACTAAGCTTGTCTTTGAAGAATCTCACTATCCGCATAGAGGATGATTGTGTAGAAAAAAAGAATGCATTACTAAGTAGGTAGGGTTTAATGCAACAAGACATAAGCCGATATAGTCAAAATACATAGTAATAGGCAATAGATAAGCATAATTTCAACATAGCATACATGATCAATTCTTGAAGTAAAACATGCATGTAAGTCATTCAACTTGCATAGAACCTACCACATATGTGGGAAGAGACCTCAACCTACATAGAATAAGACTAAGTGAGCTACAACTTGGAATCATAATAGTTAACCCTCACCGATAAAGAGGTGGTTTACTTGCCAAGGTAAACCATACTTCACCTTATGGGAGCCAGTCGCATTTCAAAGAAGTAACTTTCCTTACAGAAGCCCTTCCCATTTCAGAAAGGATTTCATGAAAAACTTCACCTTACCGAAGCCCATCCATTTTGAGACGAAGTTCAAGATAAAGTGCACTAATTGGATCCACTCCTATAGCAAGGGTACAACATAATCCTATGTTGGCACATAGTTTAAGAAAATTGAGAAAACCCTCCATACATCGGTGCTAAGATTAATCCCATGGAATACTTATAATAATCATACTTTAATAACTTGCAATAAATATAGAATCATGACATAAGTAGTTCTTGAACAAGCTTTACCTCTAATGGTGAGCTTAACTTGAAAAATGAGAATAGATCATCATCAAACATCTCCCTTGCATTAAACATCAAAGGCTCACAAGATATTAAAGATTCAAAAAAGGGCTTAACTTCATACTTGTATAATCATAGATAATATCATGAATTCATAACATACTTGATCGACCATATTCAGCATAGAGTCACTTGACATATATCCCGATATAGCCTCTGCACATGAAGAAGAATAGTTCACTTGTCAAGATAGACTAGACCTCAACATATGAGCTCTACCCCAGTAGGTGAGTATCATATGTGTATGGATCCACTAATATAATGCTATATAAGGACATAACATAATCCGATGGTGGCACATATTTATAAGACATATGGATTTATATAAGAACTCTTAGGGATAGTTCCCCACTATCAATCTGATTCGGTGCTAAGTCAAATCCCACAAAATATATAATCATGAATTTACATAGACTTCATCATAGTTTATAGCCCATCAAAATCATACTTTCATAATTTTCAAGTAAAATACTTCATATCATAATAATAGTCCATCTAAATGCTTATATAAAGTGTGGATATACTCTCTATCTTGTAATCATTGCATAAACATCAGGTTCTAAGGTTACCCTCATAATCATAATCATAATAGTCATACTTGCATGCTTGGAATCATATTAATGAAATCATAGTTTAATCATAGGAAATTAAGGAAAATTATGGGTCCATGAACAATTGAAGATGAAATCATGAAATTAAATGAAAATCATGTAGGATCAATGCAATTGAAATCATTTTGAATCATTAGTAAAGGAACCCATATCAATTCAATAAGTCCTAATCAACATATACTTAAAATCAATTAAAAATCATGTAATTCATTGTAGTTCATATATAATTAGGTACAATAATCATATAATAACCATAATTCAACCATTCGAATGGAAATCATGAAAAACATCAAAGTCATGCTTAAACTTGAAGAAAAAAAAGGGTTTCAATCGGGCTCTATAGGTGGAGCCTTATATACCTCAAAAGAGAAACCGTAGAAACTTAGGCAAATTGACCTTGAAATCCTCTTGACCAAGCTTGAATCTCTAAGCTTCAATGGAGGTTCTACTTGCGAGAGAAAACTTAGAATCTTTAGTGTGAATTTGAGAGTGAATTAGTTAGAATAATAGTAAGGGTAGTTTTAATAAGATTGAGGTGGTTAGGGTGGTTATAATGGTCGAAATGACATAGTTTAGATGTGAAATGGGTCTAAACTTAACAAAATATTATTCCTTAATTTTTCAGCCGGACTAAACAACGAGAGGCATCTATGAGTCATAGAATGAACTGTGGCTCGTAAGGTAGGAGTTTTGTCATGTTGGAATTGGCCTCTTAATATGTCTCTGAATGTCATTCCATGACACTACTTTTATGACCCATAATTCCATTTACAGGTTTTACAATCTCATCGTATTAGACCCCATACTTAGAAAAATTTTCAAACCCCCAGGGCCTCATCTACAAATTGTGTTTACAGGCTATAATCCAAATATAATTGGTAAGATCCCTTTGTCCTTTTTCTCAATAGTTAGCCAGACTTCAAGTCATCAACACTGCATCGATCGTCATTGCTCACGAGCTATAGTTCGAAATGCATCCCATTCTATGGCCTCATAAACTCAACTTCCAGGATCAAATTATGTCCAAGCCATGGACTAAATGACAAAGCTTGTCTATACTCTTGGAACAAACTATGAGCCATAGATGGGCTCATAATATTAGTCCAACTTAAATATTTTTACAACTTATCCATTTTCCAAAGTTTTCTATGTATAGGGTGTTATAATATCACGCTCTTAGGACATTTTTCCTTAAATAAGACAAAAGAAAGCTTGAGTAGAATAGAAACATAACCAATAACCTCGCATGAACCCAAAATGCAACATAAAACATCAATTTCATAAAATCAAAGAACATCACTTAAAATCGTATCATGGTCATGTATGAATGCAATATGAGAAGGAAAAATGGATACACGAGAGTTCATAGGAATAGTTCATATTTGGGTAACTTAGGCTTGAATAGGAGGAAAGAGGTAAGGATATCATTTCATCGTGTACACCTCTGCTTCTCAAGTAGAACTCTTAACTTAGTGTTCGTCCATAGCACTTTGACAGATGTAACTCCCTTATTTATCAATCTATTCGCTTGTTGATCCAAAATTTCTATTAGTACCTCCTCATATGTTAAATTCTCCTTAAGGGTCACAACCTTCAATGGAATTTGGATCACCATGAATTTTCTTAACATGGACACTTGAAAACCCGAATGAACCATTGCTAACTCCATTGGCAAATTATATTCATATGCCACCTTTAAAACTTATTTTACAATCTTGTAAGGTTCCACACATCTAGGACTTTAACTTGCCCTTTTTACCAAAATATATTACACCGTTCATAGGCTAAACCTTCAAATAGACCCAATTACCTTCTTCAAACTCAAGATATCTTCTTCTAACTTCCAAATGTGACTTTTGATGACTTTGGGAAGCTTTTTACCTTTCCATCATAACTCTAACCTTACCATATAAGGCTTCAAACAGTGTCATCTCAATACTTGAGTAAAAATAATTGTTATAAGGGAATTTGATAAGAGGTAGGTGATTATCCTAACCACCTTCAAAATTAAGATCACATGCCCTCAACATATCTTCTAATGTTTGAATTTTTCTTTTGGTTTGCCTATCAGTTTGAGGATGAAATGGGATACATAACTTTACCTTTGTACCAAGGCACTTTTAAAATGCCTTCCAAAAATGAATATGTCAGTATCCACCCCATATACATAATGTTGCCAAATCATCAATGCAAATACCACGACCGCCAATTCAAGCTCATGAGTCAAGCAGTTTTATTCATGTATATTAAATTACCTTAATGAATTGATAATCACCTTTCCATGATGCATCTAAAGACAACACAAGCCAACATATGAAGCACAACAATTAACAACAAAACTATCTAAACCTTTGGTCAATTAAAAATAGGGGCTGAAATAAGACAATCCTCAAAGCTTCAAAACATTTCTCATATTCATTGATCCATTGAAATTTTACCTTCTTTTGGGTCAACTTAGTCAAAAGCCACAATGGAAGAAAATACTTCAACAAATCTTCTATAAAATCTGGCCAAAGCAAATGAGCTCCTAATGTCAAAAGGAGAAAATGATCTAGTCCAATTCTTCACCACCTTCATCTTCTCTGCATCCACTCTAATACCATCACCCAAAACAATAAGAAAAGCCACCTGCCTTAATCAAAATTCACACTTGCTAAACTTGGCAAAACGTTGCCTACCTATTAATGTTAGCAACACAATTCATAAGTGAACTCATGCTCCTTTGCTTCCTGAATTGGCCAATATATCATTTATGTACACAACCACAAACATGGCAAGATATAATTTAAAGACCCTATTCGTCTTGTGCATTAAAGCTATGTGAGTATTTGTTAGTACAAATGACATAACTAAAAATCCAAAATGACCATAACGGGTTCTAAATACCATCATTAGAATTTAATCCTTTTTCACCCTCACTTGGTGATACTCAGATTGAAGATTGATTTTCATGAAGTATCTTGGACCTTATAATTGTTCAAATAGGTCATCAATCCCCAAAAGCGGATACTTGTGTTTGATAGTCACTTTGTTCAATTTTTGATTATACACACACATCCAAAGTGAACCATCCTTCTTTCTTAAAAGGAATATGGTAGCAACCTATGGACACACTCTAGGCATTCTGAACTTTGTATCAAGCAAGTCCTTTAATTTATCATGAATTCTTTCAACTACACTGGAGCCATTTGATATAGGGGTATAGAAATAGGTTGAGTATCAGGTAGAAAATCAATGCCAAAGT
>JAOTQJ010088954.1:0-12149 GCA_025642045.1 Solanum sejunctum
TGAATTGGAAAGTTTCAAGTCCGTTTGTTCAAAAATTCCCTCTAAATGTAATTTTGAGCAGTTTTGGGAACATTTCGTAAAAAAATTACCATTTGACTTCAAAGTGAATATTTTGTATATTTTCAAGTGTTTTGAATCAGTTTTTATGCATACGATTCTCACAACTCTATTCGTGCCTGTTTGGCACCGTCGCCTTGGCACCGTCGCCTTGGTTCACATAGATCGTTTGAGGGTTTGTGTGGAGATTTGGAGATTTGAAACTTCTGGTTTTATGCTATGGTATGGCGCGCGTTTGGAGGTTGCCATCGTTCCCGTCCGATATGCATTATTTTTTAGGTTTGAAAAAAGAATAAATATTTTTATGTTGACATACAGGTTTGACTTCTATACTATTACATTTGGATTGTTATATTCACTCATATTTTGGGCTTTCTGCTTTACATACTTAATACATATTTCGTACTGACCCCCTCCTTTTGGGGGCTGCATTCATGCCCGCAGATACAGACGAACAGGCTAGAGGATCGTCTTCTTAGGACCTCCATCTATCGTTGAAGTGCTTCCTAGCATTAGGAGCAGACAGTTTGGTATACGCTTGTACACGTTCAGTTTGTATTTTGCATTTATATATATATATATACTCGAGGGTATGACGGGGCCCTGTCCCATCGTGTGGTCCACTTTCTGTACATAGAGGTCTGTGGATACATGTGGGTGTGGGAATTTACGTTGGTTTGATCTCGTTTGTATGATATGTTTGTTGCGCGGCTCTGCCGCAGCGGTGACCTTGTCGGCCCGCGTATGTGTATGTATACCTGTTCTTATGACAATATCTGGTACTGTTGGGTTCGCTGTTTGCAGGTGGGGTTGGTTAGAAAAACAGAGGAGACTCTATCGAATTTTTGTGAAATCCCTTAGCAGTCATAAATAGAGATTCAGTATAAATGTATGTCTGGGTGCCCTATCGGCACCATTCACGGCCCCTGGGTTGGGTCATGACACCATATTTCCTTGACGATTTCACAACTAGATATCTTTTTGTATTCCTCTTCGTTGATGGCATTGTAGAGAACACTTTTTGCCTTGGAATTTATTTTAATGACTTTCATTTGCTCATTTGTATAGCTTTCTAGACTCAGTATGACTGGTGCCTGGCTACCTTCAACACTTGATTGGCTCTCAATTGTTGGTTTAGCCATAGGAATGGGGATGTCACCAAGTTTGATGACTCTCAAGTTCTTGACATCGTAAGATGTTATTAATGTTTCCATCCTTATTTTCCAGTAAGATAAGTTCTTCCCATTGAAGTAGGGATGTCTAGTCTGAGAAGTTTTCTATTAAAACAGTGCCATAATGGTTTGATGTTGATTTGTTATAATCATAGTAACAAATTGAAAATATAGTAAGACCGGGCTCTGATACCAATTGAAAGTGCAAGAGGGGGTGAATTGACATTTCTTCCCTTTTTACTTAGATCTAGTTCCAGTTAGTCAGCTAATAAGTGATGGTCGACTAGAACAGTTAAAGTAATAAAAAGCATAAAGAAAAATTCAACACCGAATGTTTTATACTGATTTGATTCAATGTGAATCATACATCCAGTCCCCTTGAGTTACAAGGAGTATCTCTTCAAGACTTTTGAAAGATTAAGATTACAATGAGTGAAACTTAAACTACTCTCGAATTTTTGTTTTTTTTCTTTTGATACAATCCTCTCTTTCAATTCTTTCTTCTTTTCTCTCTTTTTTTTGTTTCACAGTAAATCAACAGAATTACAATGCTTTTCTAAAGGTGAAGAGTTTTGAAGAAGGTCTTAAATGCAGTAGGCTTGTACAATTTTGAGATATCCAAATGTCTTCTTTTTAAATCTTAAGAGATGTTATACCTAGGGATTTGATCCTTCGAAATAGGCAATGTAGATTTTATTTCTAAGAATAAGGTCAAGGCTTGATTTTTGTATATCTTCCTTGATTACATGTTGAGGCAATTGATTTCTTCCCTAATTCATTCTATGCTTGATTGATTTGGTTATCTCCTCAAATCTTCTCTTGATTGATCTTTAATAGATCTGATTTGAATATTTTAGCTTCCTTCCTTTTCTATTCTCCTTGATAGAACTGTGATTTGGCCGGTCTAGGATTTTCCCATGTATCTTCAACTTTCTTCCTTTATTGAACTTCTTGTCCATGTTCCGAGATTTACTCATAGATTTGCAGCATCCTTTCTTCTTTAAAGGACTATCCATGCTCTAGAGTTTGACCCAGAGATTTGTTTTCCTTTTTAATTCCTGCAAACAGTCATCATCAAAATTAGGATATTTTTATCAGTTAGAAATATGCATGTTTATCCTAGAATTCACATCTGTTGAAACTCTGGTCAGAACCCATGGGAGAAAAACATGGTCCACATATACATGAAACCATTTTCTTTCAGCACAATTATGACTAGCCAAAATCATTTTTCTTTGGCTTTATTGTATTTGATCACCGGAGTCATTTTCTTTTGCATCATTATATCCAGCCAGGACTAATTTCCTTTGGTATCAAGTAACTGTGAATCTTATTGAGTTGTCGAAACAAATACAACTTGGCATATACACATAATGTATGAGTGTATAATGATGTTCACAATTAATAGTAAACCACTCTAGTCAAATAATCATGATAATTCTTTCATTATAGGATGAACACCATCAATCAAGTCTTTTCACTTCAAGAATAACATATAGACATATCATCACATTATCATTTTATTACCTCTTTTTATCTTGTTAGATCATTCATCGAATAATTAACCCCATAGCCAACTCTTTGTTACTCCTTAACACACAATAAGGAAATACAAGATTCTACACACTCCTCTAAGGTTTAGAAATTAACTTGCCTCAAATCAATCAAGCAATTATTTTAAAATATAAGCTTTTTCTATTTGTCGGGTCTCTAATTTAATAAAGACTGTTCAAATATAAAATTACAATAAAATATAAGAACAACAACATTCAATTCATAAACTTCAAATATATAATTCAAAATAGTTAAGAAAATTCATTCTTAAGAAGATAGGGATAAATTTGAAAATAAATATATAATTATGTTACCTAAAGTGTCTGAAAATTAACGGTGAAAATCATGTCGACAATGAAGTTAAATTCAATCCATATTTTTTTAATTTATCAAAAGTTCATATTCATGAGAAAATCTATAAATTGGGAAGTTCAAAACCGAGAATTAAAGGTTGAAATCATGAAATAATTAATGAAAATCAAGGATTCTAAGTGAAAATCACTTACTCGATGAATTAATCTTGAAAAAATATCTTAAAATCGACAACTAGAGTTCCTGAAGCTCAAAGATTTAAAAAAAAAAAAAGAAGAAGAAGAAGAAGACCCAAAATCAGTTCCCAAAAGACCTCTTTATTCCCCTTAAGCGACTAAGGAGTCGGTTTTGTGACACCCTCTAAATAGGGAGTGTCATTTAAGTGGCTTTGGGTTGCTTTTGTAATCGTCTACAACTGTGGACACTGGTCTGCTTAAGCCAACCCTGTTAAACGGAGTTGTTCGCACTTAAGCAATCAAGCACCACTTAAGCAGGATTTGAAGGTACTAAGTAATAGGAAATCGATTCAACACATACAAACTCAAAATTGACCCTTATTTGTTCAAAATCCCACACACACAAACTATATATGCTACCTGACTAAATTCAATACTTCAAACATATGAAATTGTTGGATCATGGATTCAAGGTCTCTTTGACCTGAAACATGTTTAGTCGCAACTAGACTAACATTAGGTTCTAAAAGACCAAATTATCCTCAAAACTCTTGAAAATTACCCAAAAATTATATTTAGGCCTAAAATTCTCTGTTGAATCCAACAGTATCATCAGAAATTTATTCTGAGCATTTAAAATCCAATTGTTGACCCAAAAAAACTTAGTCCAAAATAACCTAAACTTATAATTTAAGACCTTAAAGTCATAACAACTTTGAAACAATAAATGACGTCACTCTTAAACTAGTTTACAATGTTCGAAGCTGATGGGACTAACGGAATTCTATTTCGAGATTCACAATATCAAAAATAGACTCACAACATCATTATGATCATTATGACACTAAAATCACAAGAAATCGAGATAGGCCAATTTCAGTGCCTAAATAGGATATATGGGACCTATGTTTGAAATTTTGAAATTGATCCCAAACAATATTCCTAACTCAATTAAAAATGCAACAACTAAATTCAACACAAAAGGAACATTCAACCAAAATCCAATTTTTAACCAAAATGACAAGAAATAGTAGCAGTTACTGGGGAAAAGCTACCACAAACAAAGTTTCAAAATCCAAAATCAACCACCCCGTGATGATCCTCAAAATATTCCACCCAAAATGGACCCAAAGATCACAAAATATAGGCACCCACAACTCAAGTAACTACCTCCCAAATTTACCCAAAATTTTACTCTGAAAATAACCACAGCAGCTATAACACAAAATTTACCTAAAATGAAGCCTCATCTTTAATTTTCAATACTGTCAATTTGTTCTCCACGAAGTTTCTTGAACCTATGTAAGACCCCACATGTCGGGGTAGGTGAGATGCAAGAAATAGGCTTGGAAAAAGTTAGTTGTCGAGGGTTACAAAAGGGTCTACGACTCGTAAATGACTCTACGAGTCGTATATGCGGCAATAAGGGTTTCGTGATGAATTCCAGTAACCTAACTCTCAAGGACTCTTGGACTACGAGCGACTCATAAATCAAGTTATGGATCGTAGATGAGGTCTCATATCCCTGTCCATTGACTTTTATAGGGGAAGTTCCAACCTTTCCTATTTCTATACCATCTTCATCTAGCCTCTCCAAGACCCGTCATGCAATTCCAAGCCCCTTTCTTATCAAGTCAAGTGCAAATGATTTCAATCACCTAAGTTCTAGTACAAGCTCATATATGTATCAACTTCAAATCATCATATCTCTTAGCATAAAATGACTTTGAAGATGAATCTTCCAAATGAAATCTCTTCAAATTATCTTTCCAACACAACTGGTTTCACCTTATTTGGAGTTCAGATCCAAAAGTTATGCCCGTTTTAGTGAAGCACTGTCAAATTGTCTTTTTCTACGACCCACTCTACTAGTCGTGGAGTGAATTACGACCCATAGATGGGCTTTCGTGGAACTTTTTTGGTAAGTTTTAAAAAGGGTATTTTAGCCCTTTCTTTACACCCTAAGCCCAATACCTCCTCATTTTGCCTCTTGTACGCCCTATATCATCCATTTTCAACCCTGATGCATCATTCCCACTCACTCAAACTAACGTAAGTCCCAAAAATCCTTTCAACTATTCTCAAGTCTTCAAGCTTTCAAGAAGAAGGAAACAAGCTAAGGTTTTGCTTCATCCTCTCCAAGTTGGGTATTCTCCTTATTAAGTTGATAAGGTATGTGAGTTTCATTCATGGGTTCCTTCCACCATGAATCTAAACATCCCCTCTTTATCAAATTTCATGATTTTATTGTTGAACACTAATGGGTAAATTTTATTATGCATTATAAATATGGTTGGAGTTTGGATTCTTCAAGTATTAATTATATATGCATGAATATCTATTGAAAGCTTATTCCATGAATTGATTTTTACCTATTGAAGTCATGCATGATGTGAACTATGAAAGCCATGGAAGATTGGTAACTTTTAAGAGGGATATCATAACACCCAAATTGGGGGTTTACTATAATGTTGGTAGGTTGATTTGCATGATTTTAAATAAATTGATTTTACTCCTGCTTGTCTTACACTCCTAAATTGCATGATTTTGGACATGTCTATGCATACCTATCATGTTGATTAAGTTGCATGGCTAAGATTCTTACGTTGATAAAAGACTATTACATGATTTGCACGACAAGTATTTCTATGGTGATTTATAAGCTCCCAACCATGTATTAAACTTATAAAAAGACTCCACGATCTACAAGTGAATTGTTGAGCTCTTATTCTATGTTTTGTTCTCATGTGAATTGTGAAGCCTACTTGAAAGGGTCATGAACCATGTTGTATGCCTCACCCTCTAGTACAAGGCAAATGTGTACATGAAGGGGTCATGAACCATGTTATATACCTCACCCTCATGTACGACTCAATACCATTTACTATCCACTACCTACTAGAAGGGGTCATGACTCATGCTATATTTCTCACCCTCTAGTAAAAGGTATTTGGATGAGATATTCATGTTACGTTATTGTGTGGAATAAGTTATGCAAGTATGATTATTCTCAAGCATATTTACACCTAAGAATTGATTATGCATGTCAAATTGAGCTCATGTCTATTGATTATGACTATGCATCTTGATTATTATGCTTTGATTATGATTATGCATCTTGATTATTATGCTTATGATCCTGCATTTTACCCCGCATACTTAGTACATTCGAGTACTGACGCATATTCTATGCCTACATGATATCACCATGTATAGATCGGAGCTCCTATTGATCCTTCTCCTCCACATGGATAGCTAAATCGTTAAAGTTAGCTTTTGGTGAGTTCTTATATTCGGGGATAATATCTATTTTCTTTCATGCATATGTTAATACATTATCTATATTTTTGGATACTTATCTATGAGGGTGAACTCGGGAGATATCTTGGCCCCTGCCCCATCTACTATTAGAGGTGTCATTGGATGTTATGATGGTTTATATCTATGAGCTTGATTCTTATTAAGCTTATGCTATTATGGAAATCTCCATTAGCCTTGCTTTCCTTATGTTCTATTTCTACTTGTTTGATATCTTATTTTACTTCTGCAACTAAGGATGTGTATATGATATGCTAAAAGACTTAATTGGAATTCCTTCGGATTTTCCATTCACCGTGTTATGTCTAGGCCCCAGGCTTGGATTGTGACAACCTAGGCCTTTGAATCACCAATCTAAAGCTTAAAATGATCAAGAAATTATCCTTAAAAAATTTCACCAAGTGTTGATCGTGAACAAGCAATATAAATATAAAGGCCTATGGGTATCACTATAGCACCCTAGGTGGTTGCTATGCAATCCCTACCCAAAAGGTAGTGCATTGGTGGTCACTATGATTTTCTTCCAATAAACACTTAGACATTTAAGGGCAAGGATGGATAAGAGAAAGCTAGGTTTCAAGCATCTAACTGCGACTCTCTAAGTTTTGATTGTTCTTCTATTTACATGTTTGTAATACTAATTAAAACATGGATTTTAGTTCCTCTATGTGCCCTACTTATTTTGATATGACAAATTGAGAGTAATTGAGTCCCCAATGATGGTGTTCTTGAGATTTTTCCAAAATCTTATACATCCCTACATGATATTGAATGATTGATTATTTTTATGAATTAAATTTATTGTGATAAATGATTTGGTCTTTCATTACATGAACCCTAATTTAACTTTGCCTATATTTAATGTCTCTTTGTCATGGATGAGTTTGAAAATATGAATTGTGGAAGTCATAGATGTGAAAGAATCGAGTTTGAATATAAATTTTCTAAAACTTGAAAGTTCCTTTGTATTTTGTCAAAATTGGACCCAAATGATCGAATATGACTAAATGTTTTCACAAAAGTATAACTTTAGACTACTCTTGAATGATATGATCGGGATTGATTGGATAGTTTGATTGATTGAAAGGTTCGATTATGATAGAACTAATGATCTAATCAGAGTCCTCATGAGACTTATTAATTGGATTAATTGAACTGATTTATTTTATGAGTCTTGAGTCTTGAGAGAGGTATCGATCATCAAATTAAGGGTAAGTAACCACTCAAACTCAATAACTATATCGTCAAACGTAGGTGAGAATTAAAGTTGATGTTACTACATATTGATGCATGTTTCATACCATCATTTTATATACTCGTACATTCCACGTTCTCATATCTATTTGGTCCTGTACTTTTCATGATGTAGATACAGTTACTAAAGATTGTCAATAGGCTCACCCTTGGGGATCTTTTTACGTTCAACTGATTAGTGAGTCCTCCCTTTCATTTGGAGGATACTATTTATGTCATTCTTGTTTGAACTGTCTTTTATTTTATTTGAAGTAGTCATGGACCTATCATTGGCACCACTAGTCAGTAAAGATAAAGGCTTCATAGATTAGACGGTGATTGCTTGATTTAGATGTTGTCATATTAACTATTTTCTCTCTTACTTGTCTTAAGATTGGATTGAGTTTGATTTGTCAATCCTTGGTTGTTACCCATTGAGTTATTGATTTCGTTACTCTTTCTCAGGTTATTTCTTGATTAGTGAGTTTCCCACTATTGATTAGACTGATAATCGAGCCAAGTGGTTCACTCGAAAACAAGCAATGATTTCTGAGTGTTGGTCACATCAAGAATATCCTCTCGAGCATGATAAAAATACTTTGTTATTTCAGTATGTGCATAGACTGTTGTGTTTTAATTTTCTGTTTATATCCTGCTTATGGAAAAGTCTCATAATCCTACTAGTAAGCCTTATTTATATGTACTAATATTGCACTTGTTCTTTCTTTATTGAGTACAGAGCATCTTCAAATGGTTGTGGATAGATCTCAGTTAGGAGACCGTCAATTCTTGAATCCAAAGGTGACCAACGTATTTTGGGCCGCAATGGATTCTTCTATTTTCTTTATCCATTTTGTTTTTAGACTCAAGACTACTTTCATTTATTTATTAGTTTAAGTTTCGGGGTTGCATCCCCATGTTCAAACTTGAAGTTAAGGTTTTGGTACATTGACTTCAATTCTGAAGAGTATTTTCACACTATTAAGTTTTGCTGAGTTTATGGGATGTCATGACTCAAAATCAGTGTGGTGACACTTGTCTTTAACCCACCAAGACAAGTAAACCTAAATAAATAATAACAGAGTAAAGCAGAAGGTAAAGTTATAATACAATCTAAATAGCAAAGAATAGGGTACAAGGAACAAGATCATAGTCTAAATATATCCCAGAACTGGAGTTACATGTATAAGCCTCTATTACAACAGAATCACAAATAAAAATAACACAAGTCTCAATATTATATATTTCTCAAATAAAAAACATCAATAAAGAAGTTTGTCTTGAAAGTAGGCTAGAGCAATAAGCAACTACCTCTCAATCTATCATAGGCTGGGTTCGTAAGGAAATAGAAACCTCAATAGGATCTGGGTTCACAATAACTCACACATGTAGAAAATAAGGGTGAGTACGAACAAGTACCCAAAAAGAGGACCTAAATGCAGGTAGAGAATAAAGAATTCAAGTGCTTCTTCCATCCCAACCACATACCTATAAACTACAACCTGCATGCAAGAAAGGCCAGCATACGCACAATATAAATATATATTTAATCATAGTCTCAATCCACAATATCTCAACGGAACAATCTCTATAATTTATAAGAACGGAGTCAACCAACATATCACACTTAATAGATAGTAACACATTTTAAACATGGAATGGAATGAAATTGGATGCCATGATATGCAAGCAACACAATGAAATGCCAAACAATCATGAATCATATTTGTCCTATAATACACATCCACTGATATAATCTGATTAGAAACTATGGGAGCTAACATGGACCATGTATCCGTCGAAATCATTTTTCTTTAGCATATGTCTTTAATATCTAACCAAAATTATTTTTCTTCAACTTTTCTTTTTCCTTTCTTCCCTTCTTGCCGGAATCATCTCCCTTTAACTATTTTTTTCAATGCAATACATAATCACATTTCATAAACATGAGAATATGCAATGTTCACAAAAATTATCTATTCAACAATAAAAAAACCAATTCTCATTGTTCTTCCAACACTTGAATCATCATCAAAAGTATCACGCAATAATTATATCATATCATAGCTCAAGTCTTCAATAACCACTATATCATCGTAGCGTAGGACTACTCCTCATTGAATCCACATTTCACTAGTATTTATTTCAACAACTTCAACAAATATAAGATTATACAAACTAGATCAACATTGTATATAGAGAGAGCGCATCTCAATAGACATTTCCATATTAATATGAGACAATGCTCAACAACTAGATCAATATGAACCATTTCTACTTTCAACAATCAGGAATTACAAGCTCAATTTACATTATCAACTCACGAATCATTATCAATGACAAGTAAACATCAATTCAAAAGTCAATTCATACATAAATATCACATCAACATTTCCATAACCCCATCATATCCGCTAAATCATGCCACTAATATTTAAATACCCAAGGAAAGGAAGATACCAAGTTCAATTAAACTCAAGAAAATTTAGAATTCTACTTACCTCGAATTAGCCAAATAATCAATCTAATAAGAGTGCATTGCCCTCCTGAATCAAATCTAACACACTACAATCTAGCCAAGAATAGATTCATAATCACATTTTAAGAGTAATGACAAAAGAAATCAGGTAATTTGAGAAAAAAGGCAAAATAATCCACAAAATTCAATACCAAAAATCGAGGTCAAAATCTGAAATTTTTAGATGAAGATATTCTCCACGTAATTAGAAATGTATTGGTGAAAATTAATTTTAAAATGGAGCTAAAATAAGCTCATAATCACCATTTGTGTGAAAAAACCTCAATTTCCTCAACTGAAAACTCCAAGTTTGATGTTAAAATTAAGAAATAATCAATAAGTAATGAAGAGGAGAGTTGAAAATACCTTTTTCAGTGAAATCTCTTTGAAAAAATCAAATGAAAATCATCCAAGCGGCGCTCTCGAAGTCCAAAAATAAAGAAAAAAATGTCTAAAACTCATGGTCAGGGACTTGAAATCAGGTCTCTGATGTCTCAAAAGCACACCCGCCAATAAGGCGGGCTTCTTTTTAGCGAGGCAGGGCTCGCTTTAGCGAGGTCGTTTTAGCTACCAAGCTCTCGCTAAAGTGAGGTCTGAGGCACCAAAACACAATAAATTTTTCATAATTCAATAAAAGCTTGAAATTATCCCTCGGGATTCATTTGGAACCCATATGCACAAATTATATATGCAATCCTACTAAAATTGATATTCCAGACTCAATGAAATCTTCAAAAATAGAATTTTAGGTCTCTTCGACTCGGAATTTGATAAGGCACAATGAAACTAACTAAGGCCACCTGAATATCAAAACGATATTCGAATACTCAAAAATTATAACAAAACTCGTTCTAGCAATAAAATCACCTCCCAAAACTATTAGAAATTCAATTCGAGCATCGAACTAAGGCCAAACCTAAGTCAATTTCTAATCCAATTTTCCACTTCGAACCTAAATTTTACATAACAACTCCAAATCTGATTCTGACAACTCTTCTGGACCAATTTTCACATTTTGAAACCGATGGTATTGACGAAATTCCGTTTTGAGACTCAAATCTCCGAATGACTCAAAATTTCAAAATTAGGCAACTTAAGCTTTTCAAAAATTATTTTTTTAGCAAAAACTTAACCTTTTACAAGATTCTCAAAAATCAACTCTCAAAACCAATCAAACATGACTCGAGGCTTGTCAGGACGGAAAAATATAATTTTATCCAAAATGCCAAAAATGACCTTCAAGGTCTGTACATAGAAGCTCAATTAGTTCTTTTATTTTAATTTGCTATCGTGACTTAAAATTATCAAATTGTGTTAAATTGTCTTGTATGGGTTAAGATATTGATTCTTTCATCGGAGGCTTACTGTGGATGTCACTCACGGTCTGTTCGAGAACATGACAAAAATTCTATGACTAACACATGAATTAGGATAGAAAAAATGGCATATATTGGATTTATGATAGGGGCTCCAATATTTAGTTTGAAAAATGAGCTAATAGCCAGCAAGTTCGTTTTGTTGTTTTAACCCATTTTGTTCACAGCTGGAGATGATGCTCCACCATACAGTTGTCCTTAAAACTAAATCAACAGCCTTCATTATCAAATTATTCAATACTTTATTTTTTGCCATTTGTTTGACATTTATATTTTGGAGTCATATTCTCCCATGTGTCCTAGTTGCTCCATCTTCTTCTTGTTAATTATTAATAATCATAATAATTATTTATTTATTTATTTATTTAGTAGTAGTAGTAGTTGTTGTTGTTGTTGTATGGAAGGTTTAAAAGACACGTGGATTAAAATTGAT
>JAOTQJ010088964.1:0-45779 GCA_025642045.1 Solanum sejunctum
TTATTATTTGCTAGTATTAGTATTGATTTGATTTTTAATTTGTGCTTTAGAGTTACTAATATGGAAAACTTACCTAAATATATCATATTTAAAAATTATTTACCCTGTATAGCTATATGAATTTATCTTAATAAATGTATAATTCACTTTAAATATATAATTTAGATTGTTTTATCAGAATAAGTTTAATACATTTTAAAACACTTACCATACATCTATATTGCATGCAAATTGATTTTTATACATAGTATAATACATCTATATTACATGTATAATTCGTTTTTAACACATGATGCAGTTTTTTTACCCAAGTAAATATAATACATTTATAATACATATATTACATATATAATTCACTTTTAATATATAGTACAATTGCTATAGATGATAAATATTTTCTAAATATGGTACTTCTAGATAATAAATAAAAAATATATTTAAAAATAGTAAATATTCTATAAAAAAAAAACTCAAAAAGGTAATTATCCCTACTAATATCTATGGAATATAGCCTTTATTAGACCATCCAAAATTCTAAGTCAAATTTGAAATAATATGTTAAAAGGGTAAATAATATATATATAATGTCGAATTGGTTTAATCTCGGGTTGATTTTTTAAAGTTAAAATCAAACCAAACCAAACCAAATATAGTCGGGTTTTTTTTCCAATACCAAGCCAAGTCAAACTAAACCATTAGTCAGGTTTTGTTCTCTCGGCTTGCGGTTTGGTTCGGTTTTCGGTTTGGTTTTGTTCACCGCTAATTACAATAACCAGACCAAACAAGAGCCGAATCAATATATAAGATTCATATAGCCAATTCTGACTAACTTGATATTGAGGCATATTTGTTGCTGTAACATGGCATAACAGCAATTCCAGCTAATCATATAACTTCTGCTGATCTCTGGAAGAATTGATCAGTTTACAGTGGTAAGGTGACATTTCCTTTTACATAAAGCATCTGTAGCATGCAACGCACCTTGGTGCCTTGCATAAATTATTTTCCTATCTTTTCTGTTGCATCAGTACAGGAAGTGGCATAGCATTTGTGCCTTTAGTAAGTAGGTAAATAGATAGATAGATAGAGCATGCTAACCTTGACATTGCTGACAATTGACTGTGCATCAGCTACGGGTGGCTGAAGTGAGTACTCTGCAAGAAGTGGCAGCAAAGATGATACAAATGTTGATCTTTCTTGCTGTGCAGCCTGAAAAAACACACTGACCTCAAAAATTCTGTCATAGAAAGGGGGGAATTTTGCAATAAAAAAACCATATAGCAACTCAAACACCTTTGCTGTCACTATCCAGTGATAATTAACTTGGTACAGCAGGCCAACTCTAATTACCCGTGACGAAGTTACGAAACTTCTCATCATGATTCAACAAAGCAACTGAAATACTTTTAGAAACTGTTCATGCACCATCCCAAGAAAACATTGGGCTAATCCTTAAAGATTAAATCTTTTTCAGTATGAAGAATCAAAGCCACACAATATAAGTTGATTGCAAACATGCACCATCCCAAGACAACATCGGACTAATCCTTAAATATTATGTCTTTTCAGTATAAAAAATAAAGCCACACAACATAAGTTGGTAGCAAATAGACACATCATAGAACTAAAACAAAAAAAAAAAGATGGAGAGTGGTACATTACCGCATGGATTGGAATCTGGGAGGTCCAAGTAGAAGAACAAGGAAGGAATATTCAACAGAACACAATAAACCAAAAATTGGAACACACAGCATGTTCTCCATATGGTTCAAAAATTAACACATTAATAGATTGGAGGGGGGAATATAGCAAAATATGAATCCACATGAAGAAGCAGGCATACCTGCAGAGCATATGTAAGGCGAATATTTTCCTCAATTATGTCCTGTCTGTATGATATCGCTTTAGATGCAGCATCAACAAGATCTTGTTGCTGCTGATCAAATGCCTACACAGATATTAAGAACAAAAGACATCAATAAGTTCAAGGCCAAGTAGGGACGAGTGATGTTGACATGATAGTAACTCTGGCCTACCATGCGCATATAAGCAATCCGCTTTTCCAGAACAAATTTCTCGTTGCGAATTTGTGCTTCCTACCAAAAACAAAAATCATTCACTTGTACAATAAAATAACAAAACAAAATTGATGTCTTAAAAACACAGGCTCTTTGGTTACCTTGATGGAAAATTCAGATAGATATTTTCTCATTTGTATTACCTCCTGTTCATGCTCCTGTATCTTCAACACAAGATCCTAAAAATGATACATCACTAAAATTAAAGGAAAGATCAGAATGATGTGCTAGAACATGACATTTCCTAACAGAGACAGAGTACCTTCTTCATACTGCTATCAATTTCAGGCACTGGCATCAACCCTTGCCCAGATAAATTGAGCTGTCTGTCATATTCTCCTTCTATTTGATACCTACCTAAGCCAAACTAATGTCACTGTTTCTGTTTGTATTTATGAAGAAAACTGCTCCCGAAAAAAATTTCACAAACATTATTAATACTGCATTCGTAACACTGAAGTTGTAATGTCTCCACCTGATAACTGATGTTTAGATGACGAATTGTATTTATGTGAATACCTGTTGGGTGAAAATGATGCTGCAGGAGATGAGAAATGAGAAACGCCAGAATGATCAGTTGTTGACAGACCACCAGGAAGTGCTCTCAATGTACCATTCACCTTGCCATAGTCGATTTGGCTCTCTCCCTGATTTTGCACAGTCAAGTCTAAATCATTTTGCCTGGGATCTTTTGCAAGAACCATATTATTAGACAAATTTCGTCCTACACTATCCATGTTTCTAAGTTCAGGAAGTTGACTTCCAAAACTCAAAGTTGATGGATGTGCTCCATCAACCTCATTTAGATGATCCAAGTGACAAACTGAATGAAGAGTTTGACCTTTCAGCTCCCCTGATCTCTGCAAAATGTTGAGAATTAAAAATTGTAAGAACCTTTGATATGTGAGTGGAATTGAATTTCTTACCAAAAAATTTACAATACACTATTTCAAGCAGATGCGGGCTGCACAAATGGTGTAATTCTGTTAGAAAGGATGAGGAGCCTCCGAAGAAAAGTCTTTGTTGAATTGTGTGATCATATCATAAAAAAGAAACAAAAAGTAAAGCTTTTAGAGAAAGCACACTTTTAGTTATTTAATAATGTCTTTAACAGGCCCCTCAGGTGCAAGGCTTGATTCTTTACGATGAGTCAAGCACGTGGAAATTCTTTTAGATGACAGATGGTGGTGAGACTTGAACTCAGGACAATTGCTTCCGTGTGCGACCATCTCATTTAAAACCTTAAGTTGTTAGAGAGAGTAACTTCTATTACTATTTAAAAAAAACATCTTCAATAGTCATAAAAGTAGAACATCAGCATGACAATGGCTTGGTTAAATATCTATCAAACAGAAGCATGACAGATAGTAGAAAACTTCGAAGACAAACTAGAACTGGCACATAAAACTATCCATTGAACTCCTTGATGATCATGTCAGTCCAAGGGATAATAATTGTACACATTATTACCAAATGTTGGGCAGCACATAAGACATAGCAAGCTAAAACATTGCTCTTTACAAAGCTAGTTAAAGGAAAGCAACAGATATTTCATTGTAGTCCTTTTCTTTTAGGACTAATATACACCTAAACCTACATAATTCTTGAGAAGTGAAAAAATGTCAACTTAAGCACTATTGCAAGTACAACTTACAACAACATACCCAGTGAAATTCCACGAGTGGGGTTTGGGGAGGGTAGAATGTACGCAGACCTTACCCTACCTCATAGAGGTAGAGAGGCTGTTTCCTGGGAACCCTTGTCTCAAAAACCCATAAGCAGAATAAACTAGATATTGCAAGTACAACTTAAAAATCCAAATTTTTATTTGACAATGTCTTATTTGAAGAATGGAGATTAAGTTGTTGATAAAATGGTGAAACTTATGCCAATGTGAAATTGTTTATTGTTTTTGGTTTCTAGTACCATCCTAAGTTGATTAATATTATATTTAGAAAAATCTGCCAAGCTTGTATATTAATTTGTTTTCTTTGTTGGCATAGATCTAGGAAAGCAGTTTGGTGGTGATGCTCAAGGTATGTCAAAAAATTGCCAGCAAATTTCAGCAGCACAGTTGAGATACCAGCATTGATGGAACTGGTGAAGTAAGAACCAGCTTCAGCAACGACCATGTTTATTTGGTTTCCATGTACCGTTTTGCTAAATCTCCTCCCCATTCATTTTGGACGTCCACATCAACATGGAAATACATCTTAGTAGATTAAAATCACAAATGGAAGTTTGTTGGTTTTTAGGGGCATAACTGAGCCCATAGACTCACAGTGAGGGATTTTTAAACCAAAACCAAATGGAGGGTATAGTTGATCTATTTCGGTAATTGAGGGGTAATTTTGACACTTTTCCTTTTAAGGGTAAAATGAGCATATTTAAGTGGCAGCAGAAATCTATAACATCAATTTTGCAACATCAGAACCACTATGCCTCAATCTTAAGCAAGTTGAGGTCACAAGCATAAACTTATAGTCAACAAATAGTTGGTACAACAATGTATGAGCGACTGACTATAATCATACTACCTTCTGCATTTCAACAATTGAAGAATTATTCAACTTAAAGTGAAGCTCTACCTTATATTAAAAGTACAGAGTAGCTAGCAATAGCTGGCAACTTTATATCAGCTGCTATCCTCTTATGATCAAATATAGGTCTGGAACATTGATAAGGTCAACTAACATGTGCAAGAGAAAAGGGCATATTTTAGCCAACCATCAGACCTACATATATAATAATGCAGAAGTGATACACAAGAAATGATTTGCATTAGCAAGTAACAAACAAAAACATGGATTCTGGTGAAGGCTACAAGCAAAAGGGCAATAGAAGATAATAGACCGTCAAAACAATGATATTCAGAATGTACCATGTTTCAGAACGATAAGATGTTAAATATAATACAACTTTGGACCATGGAATAACAACCAATCTGTATTTAACTTACATATTTTTCAACTTCCAGAATCTTCTTTTGAAGTTCTGTTCTTAATCGATTGTTTTCTTCAACCTGTAAAAGGAAAAACAAACAAATTGGATCAGCAGACAATCTCTTCTTTTGGGGTTCTTTTTTTATTTTTTATAAGGTAAATTATTTTATAATTAAGGGGATATCACATATACAAGCAAGCTGTATGGTTCGCTACACAACATCACCAATCCTCTTTTCACATAGCACCTCATAGGTGCACCAAAAAGGAAGTAGAAATGAGACTATTTTGCAACTAAAAAGACACTAGCAACTTCTTCAAATGCTCTCATATTTCCCTCTCCAGATAATCCATACATTGGTAGACGGAACATCCAAACCGCGATGTTCTCTTCCTCCACCTGAATACCCAACCATACAACACCTCCTTCAATATACACGCCACCACCAATATTACCCCAAATCAATTAAGGACCAGAGACCATAACCACGTAGCGAGGTGGCAATGCAACAAGAGATGATCTTCTCCAGAACATCTGCACATGTAGCACCATCTCACCTACGTAATACTCCCCTTCCTCAAGTTGCAGCCAACCACGTGAAGAAATGAACCTTCCTAGGGCCCTAGGAATCCAAATAGACTGGTGTGCAAATCTGATTCCCCTCTCACTAGCAGGCTCTGATAATATGATTCGATGGTAAGTACGTCATTCCTACTTTCACGCCACCTCCACAATTTACAAATGCCAAATGGTGCATTTTGACTATATAATAGATCAACCAAACTTTGAAAATTTTCCATCTCCCAATCGTGGAGGTTCCTCCTAAATCTCAAATCTGATGACAATCCCCATTATGGGGTCCACACATTTGTTGGACAATCTGTTCTTTCTAGCACAAAATTCTAAGGGCTTGTTTGTCCATGTGAGATGAAATCATGATTTATTCATAATATGAAATCACATGAGATGAAGTTGAAGTTTTCGTCGGACATGCAATTTGAATTTTAAGTTGTATAAACATATAAAATCCTGTAAGTTGGGAAAACTATCAAAATTGTCCAAATTCTTTATATAATCTCACCAAATAAGCAAAAAAGTTTTAATAAAAGTATAATACACTCTTCAACATTTTTGAAGCAGTCTCTTGTTTGCATATAAACTGGGGTAAGAGCATCATTTACCCAGTCAATACAGTTCCAAAAATTAAGGATTTGGCAGAAAAGTTAGGGGAAAAAGTGGATAAACTCCCAACCACCTACTTGAGAATGCCATTAGGAGCTAAGAGCGAAACCAAGGGGATCTGGGGTGGTGTGTAATAGAGAAAAGTGAAATACAATTAGCAAACTGGAAAAGCCAATAACTATCCGCAAGTGGCAGACTCACTTTGGTAAGTAGTGTATTGGATTCTCTCCCATCATACATGATGTCAATTGTCCCTACCCTAGCAAGTGTGACTAAAAGACTAGATGCTATCAGGGGAAAAAATTTATGGCAAGGAAGTGAAGACATGAAAAAATATCATCTAGTGAAATGAGAGGAGGTAGTTAAAAGTAAGAGAGGAGGGGGCTTAAATATTAGGGAACTAAACACACATAAAAAGAGCTTAATGATGAAGTGGTTATGGAAGTTTGCATCCCCAGAAGAAGATTTATGGAAGGAGGTGATCAAATCAAAGTATGGCATGCAGGATAGATGGATGACAGAGGAGGAGACCACTCCTTATAATTCAGTGTATGGCAAGTCCATTAGGAACCTATGGCAACTAGTTTCTAACAAAGCAAGTTGCAAGGTTGGAAATGGAGAGGAGGCGGCTTTCTGGAAGGATATACGGTATGGGCAATGGTATTTGAAGAAGACTTTTCCTGAGCTATACAACTTATGCCAATTTCACAATGCTATTGTGGCAGAACTATGGACAGGACAAGGTTGGAGCCTCCAACTCAGAAGGAACCTCAATGACTGGGAAATGACCTTTATAGCAGCTTTTCAGAATACAGTCCCTCAAATTTCAATCTAAGAGAAGAGCACAGACTGGTGTGGAAGGTGGCTACCAAAGATATTTTTACGACAGGTCACCTCACAAAGACTTGACAGGAACAAATACTCATGAGATAGGGTGGCCATGGAGAATGACCTCGAAGACTAAAAGTGCCTTATAAGGCAATTTTACCTGGTTATTGGAAAATGAAGCAGTCCCCACTCATGAAAACCTAAACAAGAAAACTGAACCACTACTCTAGATGCTACTATGTGAAGAATAGATAGAGACACTCAACCATCTCTTTTTGCACTGCAAATGGACAAAACACCTGTGGCAGAGGTTCACCCACAAGAGGAAGATCAGGTAGGTAATATTGGGAGAGTCAAAAAAGTGCTACGAAGCTCGAATAGAGATAGCAATGCAGGGAAGGAGAGGGACAGAGGGAAGATGGTCCTTGCATGTATACAGTGGCCTATATGGAAAGAGAGGAATCAGACATGTTTTGAAGGCAAAAAAGAGAAATATACACAACATCATCAAGATAGACTGCTTAGGCCTTTACTAATATCGGTGCAAACAAGTAGTTATAGACAGCAAAAAGGTGTTTTTAATGCAATTGAACGGTTGGAATTAGATAGATTAGGATTTTGTGAAATGACAACTTCTGTGATGGGGTACTAAAATTTATTGTAGTATACCCATGGGTATATAGGAGTAAAGTTGACCATTCTCAAAAAAAAAAAAAAACTATTCTATTAAAAAAACAACATTTATTGATCTAATAATTCAAATAAAGAAGTACAAATTGATCATAAGTGGTAATGTACTACTCTTTAATAAAGTTGAACATGGTCATATCATTAATAACTATATCATCATGTTAATATTCCGTTAATATTTCATCATTCCGGTATGTAGATATAAAATAATGGATTGCTTTTATTAAACATAAACATATGTGTCAATTTTTGTATTTTGAAAACTGTGAAATCATGAAATGCAATCCCATATCCAGACACTGATTTTATCTCATGATTTCAAATCACGAGATGAAATTGCATGTCCAAATGCCCACTATATATGTTGGGAGGAGGGAGGAGACGTTCAACTTACTCTCCCACACCACTTGTGCCCCCAAAAGCTAATTCGGCATCCATCCCCACCTTGAATAGAATATGACAATGAATTTTTCCAACCCTTCGAAATTCCCCTCCAAGGGCCATATCTAAACGGACCTGTGATGTTTCTAGTCCTCCACCCTTTTCATCATTTCATATTTTTTCGCTACCACCTCCCTTCATATAGCATTTTCCCCCACTCCAAACCTATAGACCTTCCCATTTCTTTGTTAATATGACAATTTTCTAATTCACTATGCTTGTGATTCCAGGTGCTTTCCATCAAAAAATCCACAGATGATTTTTCAACTTATCAGTCACGGTGGTTGGAGATGTAATAATGGTGAGTGGAGTTTGTACGAATGCCATGAAGTATATAGAAATGCTAGACAAAGTGTTCTTTTATCCACACTTCCTTCCCTCATCTCGAGAGGTACTTCTTTTGCCATCTTGCTAGTCGATTCTCAACTCCCTTAACAACTCCACACTGTAAGATCCTTCTTTGAAGCGCCCAAGAAGTGTTCTTTTATCAATGCTTCCTTCCCTCACCTCGAAAGGTACTTCTTTTGCCATCTTGCTAGCCAATTCTCAGCTATCTTAACAACTCCACACAGTATGATCCTTTTTTGAAGCGCCCAACAGCAACCCCAAGAAGGTAGTAGGTAGAACACCTACTCTATGACTCAATACCTACTCTAGCACTTCAATGTTCCCACCTCACCATTGATATGAACTCACATTTACTGAAATACCTTGAGCGCTTTTAATTTTATGGGGAAACCTGACATAATTCTTGCTTGCAAACTGAAGGCTCTTAAAATAAAGTTGAAGGAATGGAGGAAGAGTGAGCAAGAGAATTTGAAGTATCAAAGGAAGAAATTATGAAGGCAGATGGCAGATAGGGACTCAGTGCTTGGTGATAGATCTTTAACAGAGGAGGAAATAGTGACAAAGACTGCTATTTATATGGAGTATGAGGAACCTGTCAAGAATGAAGAGATTTCCTAAGATCCCCTCAGAATTCAAAATCACAGGGGAAATCACCCACTTTTACGGGCAACTTTACTTAGAAACTAAAGAATGGATATCACTTTAAAAAATGCCCTATTATCTCACAAGACAGGGATTTTTTACAAAGTAGGTTTTGAGGAACAAGTACTGAAATGTTTGAAGTTGTGTGCAGCTGATAAAGCTCCTGCACCAGATGGTTTCACTATGGGTTTCTCCATCAAACGCTGGGAAGTGGTGAAACGTGACATAATGAAGGCTATGCAGAATTTCCCTGCAAGTCTTTGAAAGAAGCTTCAATGCCACTTCCATTGCATTAATTCCCAAGAAGAAAGGTGCAAAAGAATTGAGGGATTACAGGCCAACCAGCTTAATAGGAAGTATTTACAAGTTAATCTCTCATGTGTTAGCAGAAAGATTAAAAGGGGTAATGGCAAAGCTGGTAGATTCTTAGCAAATGACATTTATAAAAGGTAGGCTAATCACGAATATTGTGCTAATGGCAAATGAAGTTGTTGATTCCAGACTAAAACAACAAAACCTTAGGATTCTTTGCAAGTTAGATATTAAGAAAGTATATGATCATGTCAACCATGGGCGGATCTACACTTGCCCGAGGGGTGACAAGAGACACCCCTTCGTCGGAAAATTACGTTGTATAAATAGGTCAAATTTTGATTTTATGCTTATATATATTAATGTTGACACCTCTTAACACAAGAGGAGAAGTTAGTGCAATGGTTGAGGGGCTGCAAAAAAAGTTTTCAAATTAGCAGGTCAAGGGTTCAAGCCTGGCTTAAGACTTTTTGCTTCAAACATTTTTTTAAAAGGAAAATTGCGCTTACTACTCTATATTTTGACACCCCTTAATTAAATTTCTGGCTCTGCCACTGATGTCAACTGGGAGTTTCTGCTATAGATACCGAAAAGGATGGGCTTCTGGGATTTCCTGCTATAGATACTGAAAAGGATGGGCTTTGGACACAAACGGATACAGTGGATCAAGCACTGCATCACAATTATCAATTTGTTAATGGTTATCCTGCTAGCTTTTTAAGTTCATAAAGAGGTCTCAGGTAGAAAAACCTCCAGTCTCCCTTTCTGGTCCTACTGTGATAGAAGGTCTCCCCAATATGATTGAAACCACAATTCTAACTGGATGGATACAAGGTTTTGAAGTGGCCACAGCCGGTAGGGGCAATATGGAAGCAACACACCTCCAATATGCTGATGACACTCTGATCTTTTGTGGTGCAAAAGAAGATCAATATAGACACTTGAGGATTATCTTGGTTTTATTTGAAGGGGTATCTGGACAACACATCAACTGGAGGAAAAGTATTATTTCCCATCAATGAAGACACACAGAGGGATCAATTTAATGCAATTCTAGGTGGAGAAGTTGTTGCTTTACCAATTACTTATCTAGGATTATCAGTGGGAGAAAAATCTAATTCAAAAGAAATCGGATACAGTGTTAGCGAGAAATCTGTCTTTGTTTCCAATCCCAGCAGGGTTATTAAAAGGTTGGACAGCATCAGGAGGGCAGTTCTTTGACAAAGAAACAAAAGGTTTTCATTTGATCAAGTGAAAAACTCTTTACCTTGGCAAGGAATATGGGGACTAGAATTAGGAATTTGAAGATGAAATGGTTGTAGAGACTTGCTAATGAGAGTCAGTCACTGTAGGGCAAAGTTATAAATGCAAAATATGAGGAAGATAAATAGATGACCAAGGAGGTTGTTACACCATATGGGTTGAGTTTATGGCGATCCATTAGTCCTGGTGGAGTGAATTGAAAAGCAAAACCAAGATCAAAGCCCATGATGGTAGTAAAACTAGCTTCTGGTGGGACAACTGGCATGAAGTAGGGATCCTAAAAGTACACGTCCCAGAAATAATCTTGTGCTTTAATAACCAAAGACTATAGCAACAATTTTGGACTCCTCAAGGGTGGATGTTACCTTCAGAAGATTACTTAATGATTAGGAAATGGACAAGATAACTGAATTTTAAAGCATCCTTGCTCAATTCAAAGGCCTACAAGCTGGGGAAATTTGGACTCGGGACTTCCATGTTGGAGGTTTCAAGTTCAAAACCCCTTGCCAGTAAAAGCAAGGGGTTTGTCTACTGGATCGAGCTCGTCGCACCGGGCTTGCCTAGTGCAGGTTACCTCTCCTGTGTGGTCTGTAAGCTATTGCATAGGCGCAGCAGTTTTACCCTATGGGCACCCAAAGGGTGACTGTGGGTTTCCCTTGTCATCAAAAAAAGGTAACTGCAGTGGAGACTTCAAGGTGAATTCAGCATATAGGTTGATGGACCAGTTTAATCACAGATTCAGAATCATCTTGGAAGCATATTCAGAGGACTAATATGCCACATGAAGTTGCTTGTTTGTGTGGCTACTGGCAAAGGAAGCTATACTAACCCAGGAAAATTTGATGAAAGAAAGATTACAATGTGTCCCAGATGTTTTTTGTGTGGAGTTAAAAGTAGAGACAGTTAACCATCTATTCCTACATTGCAAAATGACAAAACAGCTGTGGAGAATTTTCTTTAACCTTAAGGGGTCGTTTGGTGTGAAGGATAAGTGTTAATAATCCCGGGATAAAAATATAGTGGTCCTTGAATTGATGTTTGGTTGGCAAATCTGGGGTAAATTATCTCGGGACTAATAAATAGTACCGGGATAAGTTATCCATCCTCTTAGGTGGTATACTAATCCCGGAATAAAAATGATAAATGACAAAGAAACTCTTTCATACCTCACTTTGTACATTTATATTTTTTTAAATACAATATATAATAACATTCACAACCTTCCGTCCTTATTTTTGTGATACTTCTTCATATTTTTTCTATTGAAAAATTTAAACTATATGATATAATTTTTATTGACTAATTTCTATGTTTATTATATTTTAATTTTTCATAAATCCTTTTTTACTTTAACAAACTTTAAAATGAGAGCTCTATTTTTAAATTAAATAAGATGAAATTTTTCTTTTAAATGCATATAGTATTATCATGGAAATGCACACATAATAATATTTAAGCTAAATAAGATGAAAGACTTATTCTAAAAATAAATATTGAATGACTAAAGCTAGCAGAGAACAACAACAACATACCCAGTGAAATCCCACAAGTGGGGTCTGGGGAGAGTAGAATGTACGCAAACCTTACCACTACCTCATAGAAGTAGAAAGGTTGTTTCCTGAAAACTAAAGCTAGCAGAGAAAATACATTACAAAAAGACTAATAAAATTAAAGGGTATTCTTGTAAACAAAAAAAAATTCTTAAAATTTATACAACAAACCAAACACTCAATAACAAATAATCTCAGTATAACTTATCTCATCATTACTAATCCCAACATAACATATCCCATCATAACTTATCCCTTCGTAACTTCTACTCAAACCAAACGACCTAAAGGTATATCCTGGATTATGCCTGGAAAGATTACGGAAGCTTTTACAGAGTTGGGAGGAAGCAGAATCCATGGCAAAGAACAGAAGTAAATAAGAATTGTCCCTGCCTGCATCTAGCGGACCGTCTGGAAGTTGATAAGTTTAAGTTGTTTTGAAAATAGAGAGAATGGTACGCAGAAGATCAAATTGAATTATCTTTTGCTATTATGTTTTTGGTGTAAGCAAATAAATCCAGATGATACTACTGCTACAATCATTGATGTTCTAGACTCAATGTAGAAGTAGATCAGTCAGTATAGTTACAGGATCACGTTTGTACATATCGTTTCAGTACAACTCATGTACTGTTTCATCCCCATATATAAATATAGAATAGTTGCCAATTTCAAGAAGTTGTATTTTTTCATATGCATCAAAACTCCAAAATTTGTGAAAACTACCAAAACTTCTTCAACTCTTATACAATCTTACAAATGAGCAAATCATAGTTCATAAAAAGGATCTCGAAATATTCTAAGGCGCACATTAAATAAATCACATATCTTCATGTTCCTTTAATAAAGAAATGTTTATGACTACATAATATTACAAGCTTTCATATTCAAATAATTTTACAAAGATTCACTAATCCAAAAAAACAACATAGTAACTAGTTATTCTTTAATATAATCCTTCCACGTGGCACGGACCAAGCTACCCACATCGAGCATGAGTATTTTTTTACAAAATATAAACTTACGGAATAAGTTTTACATTTATTTTGAAATCACAATTTGAAATTCGAGGTATACCATAATTGAAGTTAAAATTTTGTGCAGATTTCATAAACAAATGCTGATTTCAAATCAAAATTTGAAATTGGGTTCTCAAATCCTATGTCCAAACGCCTTATAAGAGGCCACCTTGAGCAAGACCAAAAACCAAAAACTATCATTACAACCATAATGATGCACTACTCAACACAACCATGCCATTCCAACTCCCAAGAGAACCTATGACCATTCCAATAATTGACATTGTATTCATGTTGCCAACAGGAGGACCCTCCTTGAGAACATGATTGAAAAGAGCAAGAGTAACGCAAACACGTAAAGAAGAGAATAGTTTTCATACCTTCTTTCTTCTTTCAACCTTTTTCCTTTTTCAGTCAATAAAAACACTGCTCTTGAAACCCAATGGTTCTACTTTGATACAATTTGAGCTGGCATTGCTGATGAAGAGAAAAGCCTATATGCAATTATCTCTGACTATTGGACCGAACAGTGACGGATGTATCACTTATCTATCTCTAGACTACCTTTTGCAATCCAGTTTATGAAACATGGCATAGCATGTTAAAACAAAGGCCTAGAGTTATCCATCTTCGACAGACAAAAATATAGGTCCAGGACAACAGTTTTATCTAACATATGACCAAGAGACATTCAACATTGAACCTATTGGAATGACTGGAGCCTATTTGCAGTTTACGTAGCTTCTACGTGAAACAAAAAAGGAAGTAGACTCATCATCAGAGTCGGTAAAACCATTCTATGAACACATGAGACAAATAGAAATTGTTCCCAATAGACTCATCATCAGAGTCACTACAACCATTCTATGAACACATACAGACATTCACGTGAGGGAAGGATTAACAAACCTGTTGCTTAATGGTGGCTTCAGCGGCTTCAACTGCTTTTAGAACCTGATATAACCCATCATTGTTCTTGGGATTATTTGAATCATTCAAATTCCATCCCTCAAGTTTAGGCACCAAACTGTCCCCTCCATTTTCCATATCTATCTATCTATCTCTCGTGCTCTCTCTCTGCCTCACTCCCTCTGCCTTCAACCTTCCAACACTTGTCTTCTTTACTACAAGAAAATTCAAAAGAAACAAAAACCCAACTCTATCAGAAAATGGTATAAGAAAACATGATAGAAACAATTTTGACTCATGTATTTCCCCATAATTTAAATTAAAAAAAAAACAAAATCAAAGAAAATGACAGAAATGAAAAACAACACCAATAGTCATATAAATAAATAAGATAATAAAAAGAACCTTTAAAGTAAGGAAAATTACCTCAGGTCCCTATTGTCTATCTTCTCCCTTTTATTGTCTTCCGTGTTTCTTTTGGCTTCTTGCCTGAAACGAAGTTAACTCAGAACTTCCACCTAGTTGCCATTAGTTTTTCTTATATTTTCTTAAAATCATTTTGTTAGTATGACCTTTTCTTTTTATTTCGTGAGAATACTCCAGCAGGGGATGTTCATGGTTCAGTTTTTGATTAAACCAAAATAAAATTAATTTAATCGATTTCTAAATTTTTAAAACCAAATAAAATAAAAACCATCGTATCATTCTTATCTGTTTGGTACATTTTTCGGATGATGACTAGTCATATTATAATTGAAAATTGATAATAGTAAAACAACATAGACACGAGACAACTATTTCAAATAAGCATTACGAATCAACAAATTTCTCTTTACTATCACAGTATGAATGTATTTGAATCTTCTATGAAATAGTGGTAAGCTCTAGCTGGCCGAGGAGGCTCCACGGGCATAGATATACCTATGGCCCGTAAACGTACTTCTCCACCGACAAAATGCAATATTCCGGCGGCATAACCTGGTCCAAAGACAGCAACACAGGTAGATCTGGAGAGGACAGTTACACGGATTAATAAACCACTACCATCCATCCAACTCTCTTATGGGTGGAAAGTGCGAGTAGTGGATCCAAGGCACATCATGCTCCAATAAAGGGATTATGTGATCACAACACCAGACCTAGCTAAAGAAGACGTTGGGAGTATACAAGCGTTGGAGAAACTCACATTATCTGTGGGAGCATACCTATGCCATCTGCTACTGCCAATTGAGCTCCAAACGAAGGTAAACAACTTTGCTGCTTTCCTCTAGTTCTAAAAGAAGGAGATAAGGTCGTAAAGCTAAAGCCAAAAGCATTGGAAAAAAGTAGGAAAGGGGACGATGCAATGATAGGGTATGTAGTCGGAAAGAAACCCCCATTTAAAATGCTCAAATTTGTGTATGCTATCTGGAATTTTGTCACAGCATCTACGATCTTTCTGCATTACGAAGGATACTACATATTCAGGTTTGAGGATGAACATGATAAACAAAGGTCCTTCAAAATGGCCCTTACACTTTTGATTCTTGAATGGTAGTTCTTAAACAGTGGAAGCCTGGATCCCATATGGGTATGGGTAAGGAGTCAATTCGACAAATGTCATTGTGGGTTACCTTCCCCAACCTACCAATTTATTACTGATTAACTGAAAACCTAAGTAGAATTGCGAGTTGTTCGGGGAAACCAGTGTGTATTGATAGGTTGAGTGCTGAAGAAGGAATGATCTCATATGCTAGAATACTGATTGAATTGGACATGACCCAACCCCTACCTGAAGTAATTAAGGAGCCTAATGGAAATACTAGAGAACAATAGGTGGACTATGACTGGTGGCTCAAATATTGCAACGAGTGTATGATCATAGGCCATGAAACTAAGCATTGCCCTCTGAAGACTAGAGCTCCACCTCCCAAATTAGTCATAAAAGACAAAAGGAAAAGGGACGAAGTAGGCACCTACTCAATGGCGAGCAAAACTAGAGTCATTAGTCCACAGTCATACCTCTGGAAAAGCCTGCTGAACCGTCAGCTAAGAACAGGATAAGGTCCCAAGCACAGATACAAGATAGAAGCAAGGAGAACGGGTAGCTGAGACTTCACAGGGGGTGATGACCTCCAGGACAGATGAACATACTGACCTCAATTTGATGGGGTTTGTGGGTAAGTATGCAGAAGAAAAGGGTCTTGAGCAGCCCTCGGAGCCTCCACCATGATCTTTTGTTCCTGGAATATAAGAGGGCGGAACTATCCCTATAAGCAGGAGTTGAAATCCTTTCTGCTTAAGAAGAAGATATCCTTTCTACTTAAGAAGAAGATAGATCTCCTGGGATTCTTGGGGACTAAAATAAAACAAAGAAGAGCTGACAAGGTTAAAAAGTTCCTGGGAGCTGAATGGACTTGCTTCACAGACCAAAAAGTGTTTAAAAAAACGACTTGCTTCACAGATTACTCCCTAGAACCAAATGGTATGATATGGTTGTGTTGGAGACACCAGCTTGTAGGAGTCACCATCCTGATAAGCAATCCACAACTGATGCATTGTCAGGTTGAAGACAAGGATTCCCGATCCTCCTGTAATCTAACTTTTTCTTTTGGCTACAAAACCAAAACTGAAAGGAAGGATATATGGGAGCAATTGAAACTCATGCCAGCATACATGGTAGATCCCTGGCTCACTCTAGGAGATTCCAACACCTGTGTCTACAACTGATAGACTCAATGCAGCCCCAATTCATCAGAGAGAGTTTCAAGGTTTTGTTGACTGTATGGAAGATGTGGGACTTGGCCATACAAACAAAACGGGTTGTGATTACTCTTGTTGTAACAAAAGGGAAGCTAATGTAAGAGTATACAGCAGAATTGATTGGTTCCTAGGGAACCCATCCTGGTTTATGCAATATGGTCAATCGGAAGTTGTGTATGGTAATCCTGATTCCTGAATGGTCAGACCACTCTCCCATCATTGTCAATACTAAGGTGACTATCCAGCATCTAGAAGAACCTTCAGAGTGTTGAATTTTATCCTTCAAAGCATAGGCCAGCTAAGTTCGGGCCAACAAATAGTTCGGGCCAACAAATACCTGGTTAAGCTATGTATTCTGCCTGGCAGCAACTTCAATTGATAGGTACAATGGCTAAGCAAATGGACAGAGAGCTATCCTTACTGATTCCAAATTGAAGGAACTGAGAGACAAACTGAAAAAGACACAGCATGATCTAGCCAGCAACCTATTTGATGTTTCACTGATAGCATCAGAAAATAGCTTATTATAGATATACAGAAGTGGATGCAATACAAGAACAAGTGCTCAGACAAAAATCTTGGGCCATCTGGATTACTGCTAGGGACTCTTAACACAGTTTTTTCATGCACACCTAAAGGTCAGACAATCCTGGAACAGGACTTCATCAATATGCAATCCACAAGGAGATAGGCTAACTGATCCAACTATGGTTCAACAAGAGTTTTCAGCCTTCTTCCAACAACTCCTAGACACTGCAGCCATTGAAATTACACGCCTTGACACAGAGATAGCAAGAGATGGCCCTTGCCTAGATGCACAATAGCAAAGACAGATGATCCAAACTGTGACATAGAAAGATGTAATGCATGTTGTCCAACAACACCCATGTGATGAAGCTCCATGAACAGTTGGTTTCCCTGCATAGTTCTCCAAAGAACTCTGGCATACAATTGGAAAGGAAGTAACTAATGCTATAATACTGTTCTTCGATAATGCTAAACTTCTGAAGTATCAATTACACCACAGTGACCTTGGTTCCAAAGGTTACTAATCCAAACTTTGTCAAAGAATTTAAGCCTATTGCTTGTTGCCCCACTATATATAAACTGATTGCTAGGGATTTAACTGCTCAGATAGAACCTATAGTTGATGCTCTGGAGGGACCATCTCAGTCAGCATTTATAATGGGGCAGAGGATAGTTGACAATGTTATTGTCGCCCATGAACTAGTGAAAAGGTATGGACAGAAACATGTGTTCTTAGATGCTTTATGAAGATGACATTAGAAAGGCTAATGATTCTACTGAATGGGGCTTTTTGAAAATGGTTTTGCGAGAGTTTGGATTCCCTCAACAAGGGGTTTACTGGATCATGACTTGTACAAGTGAGTGCAACAATCTATTCACTCCTTTTGAATGGTACCCGTACAACTACATTTCAAGCAAAAAACGAGTTAAGACAGGTTGACACCTTATCCCTTTAGTTGTTTGTACTTGTTCTGGAATACTTTAACAGATCTCTTAAACAGTTGAGACATGACCCAAACTTCAATTAACATCCAATATGTGAGAGACTCCAGTTGGTACATATATGCTTTGTTGATGACCTGATCACGTGTTGTGATAAGTCTTCTATAAAGCTGCTAAAGCAGGCTTTTGAACATTTCTCCACAGTATCAATGTTGTAGGCAAACCTGGATAAGAGCTCTTTATACGTAACTAGAGTAAAAGAGTTATTCATTGACGAAGTACTAGCAGAAATGAAGTTCACGCCGGGTGAAATCCATTTAAGTACTTAGGAGTCCCCCTCTCTTCCAGGAAACGGAATATCCAACAGTTCTACCTTTAGTTGAGAAGATCATTGCTTGAAGAGGGTATTGGACCCCAAAATTCCTCTCACAATGAAGACCGCAACTGATAAAAGTGTACTATTTGAGATGCAGACTTATTGGGCCCAGGTTTTCCTGCTACCTAAAAAGATCATCCAAATGATTACTCATACATGCAGGGTGACAAGGGACTGACAAGTCAAAGGCGGCATTGGTTGATTGGAACACAATGTGTATTCCCAAAACTGTCGGAGGATTGAACATGATTCAATTTGGAAGATGGTACAGAGCAACTATATGCAAGCTCCTACGGGCCCTAACTCACAAGAAAAATAGACTATGGGTGCAATGGATTCATAGTTTTGATATAAAGACAAGAAACCTGGCAGACATGGAATCCCCAAGCAAGTTGTTGACTTGTCAGAAAGATGTTTGATGCAGGACAATGGCTCCCAAATATTGACTTTATTGTACACTTGAATCAATTTTCTATTGTGGGGTCATTCAGTATCAAGAAGCTGTACTTGTCATTAATTACTCAGCATCAAAACGTAACATGGAAGAGACTGGTTCTAGCCACAGGAACACTACCAAGACATCAGTTCATTCTCTGGCTTGCAGTACAGAACAGACTGGCCACAGTTGATAGTTAATCTTTTGTAGAAGCTCCATAGATAATGTTGTGTCATGGGTACTATTTTAGTCATGGCTTGACTCATAAGGCATACTACATCGCTAAGTTGACTTTTATATCATGACTTTCACATTTATATCATTATTATTTCATCCAATAATGTTTGTCTCAGTTATGCATAAATTGGTTAATGCCTTAATTAATTAACAGGGGCAAATTGCATGAATACTGATCTATAAGGCGCTTCCAATGTGGCAGATGTTCATCCACAAGAGGAAGATCAGGTGGACAAAGCCTGGGAGAATCATATAAGTCCTACCGCGCTGGAACAGGGATGGAATGCAGGAAAAATGAGAAGGGATGGAGGGTAGTCCCAGCTTGTATTCGGTGGACAGTTTGGAAGGAAAGGAATCAAAGATGTTTAGAAGGAAAAACAGAGCAATGTTCAGAAGATAAAGATAAACTGCCTGGGGTTTTACTATTTTGGTATAACCAAGCAGTGATAAGAGATACTGAAGATGATTTAATGTTATTGATTGGTTGTAACTAGAAATTCCTAGGAATGATGTAATGAAAACTTTTTGTAAGGGGACTACACTTTGATGTAGAATACCTGCGGATATATATGAGTTATGTTACCTTCCTCAAAAAAAAAGGTGCTTCCAATGTGTTTCTGTAGCACTGGATGCCTGAAGTCACACTCCTATTTTGCCCTCCGCAATAGCACGCACGAGGCTTTTATTAAGAGAAAGAAAGAGTTTTTCAAATCGAAGAATTGGCTTTGAACAGTGATTATTCATTTATCATTTAACAAAGTCGCCACTTGGAATTGAGTTATGGTGTCCCTAGTCACCTTATTGAATCTCTAATTAAAAGGAAATGACTCTTTATTTTTGATCTAGGAAAACAAATGACCGGATAAGAAATTTTGTTGACGTGGTGAAGTTATGAGGCTACCTGAGTCTTGTATTAGCATAGTCAATTTCATCCACTAATACTCAACTTACAATAATTTTGGATCAGTTCTGTTGCAAGCCGTGATTTGCCCATACTTTTATTGTTGAGCTTTCATTGGTCTCAATCTAGATGCATAGTCACAGTTTTGACATACACCGACTTAGAAGCATAACTGTTTTCTTTTATGTTGCTCGGACACTTCAAAAATGTCAATAGGTGCGTGTTGGATCCTCCAAAATAGTGTATTTTTGAAGGATCCGACATGGGTGCAGTAACATTTTGGAGAGTCCAAGCGACTTAGGTTTTTTTTGCTCAAGTGCATCATACCTAATAAGTTCTGTCTAAGCTCCTTGATTAGAGTTAAGGAATAACAACAACAATGACAATGACAACACACCCTGCGAAATCCAACAAGTGGGGTCTGGGGAGGGTAAAATGTACGCAGACGTTACCACTACCTCATAGAGATAGAGAGGCTATTTCCGTAGGCCCTCATCTCAAAAATATCATCCCCAAAAGCAGAACATACTAGATATGAAACAACGAATAGAGTGGATAAGCAGTACCAATCTATAGTAGTTATTTATTGCAGCAGTTATCTACAGCAGTAGTTGTTTCTATGTGTAAGGAGTCATCCTTATTTTTAGTGTAAATATGTGTATTTAGGAGAATTCTATAGGAAGAAAAGTATTTTATCATTATCTTTGTAACTAGAGATTTGTCCATTCCATGCAGACATAGTTATTGGTTAATGAATGTTTAAGATTCTTGCACTTTATTGAACCAGTAAAGTTTCATTCTCATCTCATTTCATCTTAGTTTCTATCAGAAAGACAAAGAAAGGAAAAAAGATGACTTTACGAATGCATACAGAAATTTGAGGAATTAGATATCAAAAGCGGACATGATGATGCAGATGATCTAATGTAATAAGGAAGTTAATTATTAGAAGAATTGTCCAAGGTGCGTCACCGCATCCTTGAATTTCTTGTAAGTGTCTCAAAAAAATGCATAACTGCATTCTTAATTAAATCATGTCCAATGCTCATCTAGCGTTTGAGGCCTTTGTTTGTTTCTTGTAAATTTGAAATAATTAGACTTATCCATTTTTTCACTCTTTTTTTTTAATTCAAAACGAACCTTGGATAATCCACAAATCTCGCTCTCTCACAATGAATGGGGCCTTCATCATGTCACACTTGGAAATAAAGCCCCCGACAGCAATTCAATGTTTCACAATTGCCCATAATTAAACATTCAACAAGAATAATTACAAAGACAATTTGAAGACTGAAAATGTAAAAACACAACTGTTTATTCAAACTTATATCAAAAACACATGTAATCTGCTCATTACTAACCATACTCATTAAATTTTCTCAAAAATCGTTATCATAAAATGAACTGGATAACGAAAGCACAAGATCTCCAACGTTAGCTTTTAAAGCTTGTAAAATCCTTAGGTTTAAAACCCATTGTTCTACAATCATATTACTAAATTCTAGATAAACTTGACTTCTATGTTAGCTCCTTAACAGTAAGAAACAACAAAATTATGCAGTCTTTTTATTGATTAACATGGATTCCAATTAATTTTTAGTCTAAAACCAAAGACCGACGATCTAGATAGGAATTCATGTATTTAATCTGTAATCTCAATAGCTCACTAATATTCTTTGCACATTCTTAAGTATAGAAGCAAGTAGCATCAAAAACAATATAATATGAAACCTATTGAAACATTCAACTTAACCAACCCTTACACAAGAATAACAAATAAATGCCAAAATAAGCTGTAATAAAAAGACATGAACCTCACACAAAGGCGGCTCAACACTAAAGCCAGTAAAGCAGTGGCTTTAGGCCCAAAGAATAAGGGCTTCAAAATTACAAATCCTCCAAAAGAATCAACCCTCAAAATTCGAAGCTCAAATATAAAACACATATATACAGAGGAAGACGCAATAAAGTAAAAAGTTTGACTAAAAGAAGAACCGAAAGCACTGAGAAGAAGAGTGAAAATGATGATGAAGGAGATACATACATAAAAAGAGACGACCAGATCAAGCACCAGACCGATAGCATGGAAAAAACAAAATACCCAACCCTAGAATATGAAAAAAAAAATATGTATTTGTTGTTACTATTAATTTAAAAAAAGATCTTCTAACCCCCATTTTATTATTTTTGGAAAGTTAATAAATAAATTTTAAAATGTAAGTGAAAAACACGGTTTGATTTTGAAAATGAAAACTATCACAACTAAAATGGATAGAAGAAGTAATAATTTATTAGTTATTTCTTATAGATACTTTTTATTTCTTAATTTATCTAATTCATTTCAATTTGAATTAATCATATTTAAATATTGAGCATTCGAAGCTCAAATTAACTAGATTATTAAATAATTAAATTTTAAAAATTATTATCTTAACTTTGAATATCTTCTAAAGATAACAATCACTCAAATATTCAATCAAGTGAAGTCAGTGTCAATAGTTTTTATAATAATTGACATTATTAAAAAGTTTCAAAATAAGAATCAATAAAAGAGATTTAAAGATCTATATTGTAGTACATCAACATCATCAACATTACCCCAATGCCTCAAGAGCTCCCGCCCATTGCGGGGTAAGAGGGGGTCACATGTACGCAGTCTGATCCCTATGTTTAAAAACATAGCGCGACTGTTTTCGGATGACCCATGATGAGCATCAAAAGTTGCATTGACTAACTGCTACTTCACAATTGAAAAAAGTGCAGATAGTTTAAAGAGTCATTTTGCTTTATTCCATCGTACAATAATTTTTAAATACTTATTCTTGTCTTACAAAATATTACAAGAAATGTTATACTGTCAATTAAAAAAATATTTAAAAAATAAAATATATGAAAATTTAAATAAATTATACTACTCTTTTTTAGATCTTAGCTTTAGGTCATGCATTTTATTGAGCCGTTCTTGACCTCACAAAAGAATTTTGAGCTGAAAACAAGGACCTCGAATGAAGCCTCTGAAAAAAATTAACGAAACCTTATTCTAATTGAAAATGTCGCGAATCTAGAATAATCTAACTGATTTTTTTGTCAATATAACGGAGTAATCAATAAAAAGCAATGGTCTGTGAGGTACGAGAGGGGATATTTTGAGATTGAAAGAGACGTTGAATTTTGGGTGGTTTTTCGATTTTCAAGTGGAGAATTCACAGTTGTTAATGATGGTGCCGTCGTCAAACTCTGGCGAGCACATGAACTCAGAGTCTCTCTCCTATTCATGTTTTTTATCTCTATCTCACAAGCTAAACGAAAATTGCTAAATCTCCAAAAAAAAAATTCTTTTCTTTTCTCTTTATACTTAATCTCTTTTTTGTATTTTGTATTTTCCTTTTTAGGATTTCAGAAAAAAGGAACGATAGATTTAGTTGGATTTTTTTAAATAATCATGGACCCTCTAAATTGTAATGGGATTAACTTAAATAAGAGAATAATAAAAAAAAAATTACATAACACAATATATGATTGAACTCAAATTATGAATATGTTATTGTGTCATGAATTGCGAGTAGTGTGAAAGTTAACAAAAAGGTTTTGAATGATAATATGAAGAGGAATTATTAAAAGATTCATAATAAATATAAAAAGTAGAAAATAAAAAATTATTGAGAGAATAATCTCCCTTAAATAGGATTCCATCTAAGTATTATGTTATTGTGTTGTTTAAAAAATATAGTATTTTCAATTTATAGATTTTCAAATATTTTTCCTAAAAAAAGAGATTTTGTATTTTTTTTCATAAATTGTTTATCAATGTTAAAATAATATGAGTTTCAAATAAATTATTTAAAAAAAATATATAAAGTGACAGTGAAAGTTTCTTAAATTTTCAAACGATGCCTTAACTTTGCTAACATCCTATTATCCCATGAAACACTATAACATGATAATAGATACACATTTTTACACAATTTTTATTCTCAATTGAATTGAATTTAATAAATAATTAATAGAAGACGGAATCACTGAAATCTTGAGTGTGGTCTCACCCCAACTAATAATTTATATTATATTAAAAGTGTGAAGGTCCTTAATAAAGTTGTTTAAATTTTTTGTCCTTTATTAAAAAAAATTTCTTTAGATAAATTATCTTTTCACTATTTTCCTTCAATTATTATTTTATTATCTCTATTATATTTCTTTATTATATTTAATATTTTCTACCATATGAGTTCTACACAAATTAGAATACTCCTAAAATATGGAATATAATTAAGAGGTGTTTCCGAATTTTATTTGGAGTTCCCAACATCTTTTCTATATTCTTTCCAATAACTAAAATAATACAACTATAAATATACATTATTTTTTATTGTTTTACATAGATAGGACTCCTAAACCTAAAACATCTAAAATAGACTTCTAAACCTACAAAATATATATTCTCTTTTTGTAACCATAAGACCCAAGTTGACAGAATAGTATACATGATACATGTATTGTTGAGATAGTATTATATTTTGCTTTTATTATATGTATTGATTGCTAACTTTGTTTATTTTTTATTGCTTCTTTTTATGTACGTAGGGATGCTGAAAAATTGAAAGGGAGATTTGTTGATTTGAAAAAATTGTAAAAGAGCATTGAAATACGACTTTAAATACGTTAGTGGAAATGTTTATCCGCTTTTTTTTATAGCCGAGACTATTTTGATCAATATTTATTTATTAATTACAATAGAATGAGATTCGAAGAAAAAAATATATTAGTATATTAAATAGTAGTAAACCTTAATTTGTGGCATCAATCAAAAAGCATAGTGAATCTAAAATTTAAACTTTATGGCTCAATTTTTAAAGATATTTAAAAAAAAAAAAGACTAAGGTTTTTCACAATGAATTTTGTACAAAAAAAATTATAAATTCAAACCTATTTTAATAATTTTTTATGCACATATTTGTACTTCAAATAAAAAATAGTAACTTTAGATGAATTTTGCAAGACAACTTTACATTCGCTCAGAATAGCTAAGAAAGTTATAAGAAATAACAACAACTAGTTAATCCTCTGGTGTTAAAATTGATCTACCAAAAAGACAATTGTGAATTGATGGTGGTAATACTATTATGTTTTGAATTAGAATTTATTTATATTTAAAATCCTCTTGATTTAGGACTATTCTATATAAATAATTATCCAGGACTATTTTATATAAATAATTATCTAAATTGTGGAAAGAATTTTTTTAATATTTGAGACTTTGGAATTAATTACAATTTAGATTATCAAATATTTTGTTAATAAAAGTATGTAATATAACAATAAAAAAGAAAAAGAGTGATTAAAATTACTTTGGAAATGTTAAACAACTCTTTTTGAATTTAGGAGTCTTTTCCAAAATTAGATTTTAATTAATTAATTATTTAACTACTACCTATTAAACTCTAAATGAATATTATATTTATTTTAATGACAAATATTATTTATATATAATTTTTAAATTGGCACGATACATACGTGCAAAGCATGTACACCTAAAACTAGTACAATTACTTAATTGTTTCAATCCATTTAGTAAAAATCAAAATAAAATATTGATCCATTCACATTTTAATCTTGACCTGCTCCATCTAATCCTAAAATCCTTTTAAATTTTACTCCGCTCTCTCTCTTTTTTTAATGATCTATCACAATCTAAATCTAGGGTCTACTCATAAAACGGCGAATGAGGAATTCATAGACACCTCATCCAAGCCATCTTAACATACATCAAGCATTCGTATGTAAACATTAGCATAATGAAGAAAAAAAATGGGAAAGGGACTAAGGAAAAATCATTTAAGCTCAAAGAAATATTTCAACATACATCATTGTCCAAACATGCCATCTATACATGACTTAATGGGAACCAGTGCACGATTTTGATTTTCCTCAGTTAGAAAAGACGTGAAAATTAGATAGAAAGTAAAAGTCTCCAGACATAAAATCTAAAATATATATCGATTCGAAAAGTATAAAGTATGAAGAAAATAGGTGAAGACCCAAGCTAAGAGCTCACCACTACAACTAGTCTTGAATGCCAAAGAACTAGCCACATGCAGGTGAAGGAGGAGCGTTCATCCCTACATGGTAACATCATGTAGGCAAAAATCTGCGTTAGTACTTTGGAATGTACTGCAATGCAAATATGGAAATGTAATGTCATCATTCATAAATTCAAAAGTCTCCATGCATGAGATGGTAAGATTATCATTTAATGAGCTTAAGCATGAATAAGGAATAAAGCTCAATATGAAGTAAAAATAATGCATCATACGAAACACGTGTGATGGAATGAAGTATCAAATCTCACACTTCGTCGAAATAGACTGTAACCGACATATAAGACTATGTGAGCTACTACATGAAATTCAATATAACCTTCTACATTGGCACGAGGAGACCACTTGGCCGATGGAACTCCATAACTTAGCATGAATCATCAATTAATATAAATGACCTACATGGATCCACTAGCCTAGCCTATAAGGACTTCTATGGTGGCACATAGTTAATAGGGCAAAGAGCTGATTTTAGGGTTTCCTTACTGAACTGAATCTCAATGCCTCATTTGGTGTTAAGTTAATCCCACAAAATATTTTGAAAATATATACTTAGTCAAGCAAAGAAACTTAGAATCATAAGTAGCAATTTCATAAGAATAGCTCGAAACCAGGAACCATCGAGTAAGAATTTTCTTTTCTTAGGGACCATCATAAACATCTTTTAAGGGAAACATTATCATGCTTATATCTTTGATAAAATTATTATGTAAAACCTTTCTTTTATGTCATCATCATCATATCATATCATGCAACAATCGTCTTAAACTTAGTGGGCTTGTACATTAATTTGAAAACTCAAGAATTAAGGAAAATAATGCATGAACATAGGAAAATATGCAACTTTAAACCAAATACTAAGCAGCCCACGCATCATCAATCAAACCCTAGATATTGGGGTCATAGTCATTAACTTAATGCTTATGAAAAATATAGTAAAATATTATATGATATCATTCGAGACGGAATACATGTTAATGCATAATAAAATCATCATTTAAGTTATAGACAAGCATAATGGTTGTCACGCCCAACAAAGAGGAGAGGCGCAATTGACACTCGATATAGTTATTGGCCGAGTAAGCCACTGAATATGCTAGTTAACTAACTTTAGTGGCCAAAAAAAAATTGGACAGCATAATGCCTGAAAAACTAAGTCTGTACCATTTAGTTCATGACCTGATCAACAAAAAATCAAGTACATCAAGATAGGAAAATGAAAATGATAAAGTACTAGCTAGCCGAAAAGGCTGCAACAATAGAGGTGGAGCTTACCAACTCACAGCTAAACTAGGCTCCCAGTGGAGAGATAAATCAGAATCTCTACTTAAACCTGCACGCACAAAATAAAATACAGTATCTTCAGGCAAAGGGACGTTAGTACGAATAAACATGTACTGGTACGTAAGGCAGGAAGTAAAATCATAGATAATTGTAGTAAAAAGGGATTTTAGAAATACCACCTATAAACAAAAATTAGATTACTTTCATGTCCAATAATCAGCCTCCTAGTGTCAAATATACATGGTATGCTCGAGTAATCGCATGTCTGAATAAATATATATACATGCATATACATGACATACCTAACCAAATGCTAGCAATGGTGATCCTTTCTGGTAGCAAATCGGTATCATATTTGCCAACCTGTGGCCATTTATACTATATATAATATAATCATTTGGACAAATAGGCTTCATACCTCTGATTATAGCTCGAAGATCACGCATAACGTGCTTGTATGATGTGAATATTGAATGCACATAGTAGGCCATAACATAAATTTAGTCAATCTTGGCTCATTAGTACACTTATCCTCATAACATCATAATCATTGTCGTAGCATATACACATGACTTGTGGGATCTCACATATCTTTCGAATAAGTTTGACAACTTAACTCAATATTTACAATAAAACCTTAACTCTAAAATTGTTCATAAAGGTGTTTTACATAATGCTTATACTTAGTCCTACATCAATTATAAAAAGAGAGTATTTAAATAAAATCAAGTGCCTTAGTAATTTAAGAAGGAGCATTATGCTAGAGATTATTGGAAGTCAACATGTTATTTGTTAAGTGCTTCAGTTATGTTTTTAGTTTGGAAGAAAAATTGATAATGACTACTATATTCCATTTGTAATCTACATTTATTTTAATGGAACTACACCAAGAAGAAAAGCACCACGAACATATGAATAGGTAGTCAGAAAATTGATAAAATGATATGTAGATATTGAATGTCCAGTTTAAGCAAATGAACAGAATGTCAACCTAATACTATTATGAAAATAACTTAGCTGCAATTCCAATGCCTTTCAAAGAAGGTCTTTCTAGCAAAAGAACATGAAGATATCACATTTGACTTTTTGAGAAACTTCTCAAATTTCGTGCTAAAAGGAGAGATGGAGCTTAGTCTTAATATACCTTTTCAAGATCGCTCATTTGTCCAAAGTTCCTTCACGAAAATTATTCCTTGCGTCTTAAGCTTCACAGTGACTATATGTACGCAACTTATAACCACCTATAAACAGTCCATAATTGAGCATTAATCGGTTGATTTATCATATAGCATTTACACGAGGAAACGTCCATAAAACTTCTTAAAAATGTCCATAAAAGAACCCCAAGATTATTATCTGAACACACCAGCTGCAAATCAAGAATAACCAGCAAGAACACTACTTTTTTATAGTCCAAAAAATCCCTAAACTCAGCTAATAAGAGGAAAAATAATTACAAAGCGTAAGACACTTATTTCTAGGTATATGGGCAAATTAAAAATACGAAAAACATACCTAAATCACTTAGAAAACTTGTGAGAGCATTTTCTTCAGTTAGTCTATTATTTTGGGATGAAAATGGCATATTTTTAGCTATAAAAAGGTTAAATTAGCTAACATAAAGTTGGGTTTGACCTGACCAGGCCCATGACCCCATTTTACGTTTGGACAGCCACGGTAAATCTGTCATAACTTTTATTTTGAAGTCAGTTAAATGAGCGGTTTTGTGTGTTGCAAATTAGACTCGCAGATCTTCGATTTGATAGGTCATTAACCTTGTAAATCCTCATATTTTGGAAGATATGACTTGATATATTTGATCCAAATTTAAGAAGAATTTCTTAAAGAAGCTTATGGTAACTTTGACCAATCTTTATCTTGCAACTTTCTTGATTCCAAAATTTAACATATGACTTTTGTGCTATTAAAATACCCTTTAAACATTCCATTATTATCAAGTTACACTCCCTTAGCCTCATCCAATAAGTGAAACTTAATTTAAACTTTTCAAAAAGGGCGAGGTGCCACACAGTCCACTTCTTTAATCCCAAATATGTATTTAGAAGATTCCTTTGATTTGAAACTTTAAGTCATTGATATTACTACTTGTTGGTAGCTTTATTATACTTACGTGCTATCCAAAATCATATATTTCTTATATAACATGCCACACTATTTATACTATAGAAGACGAGAAACACAGAGTCTCACAATGGTATTCTTAATGAACTTAAAGAAAAGATAAAAAAAAAGTTTTAAAAAGGAATTTATGGGTGAAAGGTACCCATAAATAAACTAACATACCTTGATCAAGAACCTAGGAAGATAGACTTGAAATTTTGGGAAGAACCTTGGAAACCCTAGCTTGTCTTGCCCTTCTTGAGAGTGTGCTTGCCTTCGAAATTTTTGAAGAATGAGAGAATAAAGTGATTGTGAGAGTCTTAGAGGGTTTAAGATTTAATATGGGGCTTAGGGAACCTAAAAAAGACGTAATTTTAAGCTTAGGATATGTGGAATAGACAAAAATGTTCTTTATTAAAACTGTCAGGTCAACTCCATGAACCCATGATTACGGATCGTGAACTCAACTACGAGTCGTGGTTCTCATCCTTCTGTTCTCCTTTTTCAAGCCTCAGATACTGATTTTTGACCGCCCAATCTACGAAATCATACTATGGCCCATAGACCCATTTATAGGTTGTAGGAAGCTCTCGGAGTTCCCTCTCACACTTAGCTAATTTTCTCATCCTCCAAGACCCCATCCATGAAATCAAACCACAGACGGTGACCAAGACCGTGAGTCATCCTGTTGGTCGTGCTTTCAATTCTAGAAATCTCAATTTTCCACCATCCCTAGGCTTTAATCCACGAACCATTTCTACGGTCAGTATTTCAATTTACGAGCCATAAATTGAAATCATAAACCCCTTTAACACTTAGCCAAGTTTTAAATCCTGATGTTCCTATCCACGAGCCTAGTCTATGACTTGTGGATTGAACCATGGGCTGTGAATTGGACACGTGAATTGCTTTGGAACTTTTTTAGTTTTACTTTTTTTCCTACATTTCTCAACCTCCTAACTTGCGGATCTTTACAGTATCTCCCCCTTGAAAATATTTATCCCTCAATATACCAAAAGTAGGCTCTAAGGAGTTAAATAAACATCTAACAACCCAGTATGCATGCAAAAATGCAATCTAAACATCTAGTGATAAAATTTTTAAATCCATACTTAAAACATGCCTTAAATAGTCATAAACAAGTAAATGTAAGCATGCATCATGCAAAACTTGAAATACAAGAAATTAAAGGTTTTGGACGAGAATAACTTAATACTTTAGGCTTGAGTAAGTGAAAAAGATAAGGATAATACTTTATCATATTTGCTTCCGTCTTCTGTGTTGCACCTTTAACTTGTTGATTCCTCCAAAACACTTTAATGGATGTAACTTCCTTATTTCTTAGCATCTTTACTTGCCAGTCCAGGATTTTAACCAAAATTTTTTCATAAATCAATTTTCCTCAATGCTCATATTTTTCAACAGAATTATAGAGTTCGGTTCATCCATGAATTTTTTCAATATTGACACATGGAACACTGGGTGAATTATGTCCATATCAATAGGCAACTCTAACTCATATGCCATTTTGCCAACTCTTCTAATAATTGTAAGGCCCTACATATCTAATACTCAATTTTCTCTTTTTGCTAAATTGAATTATTCCTTTCATGGGAGACACTTTCAAATAAACCCAATCACCAATATTGAACTTAAGGTCCTTTTTTTTCACATCGGAGCAGGACTTTGGCCAACTTTGAGCTTTTTTCAATTTTTTTCTTATGAGTCTCACCTTTTTCATAACATCCATGGCTAAGTCCAACCCTATCAAGGCCATATCACTAACTTCATGTCACCCAATCGGTGATCAACACCGTCTACCATATAGAGCCTTGAATGGTGCCATCTCAATGCTTTTATGAAAGCTATTGTTGTAGGTAAACTCAATGAGAGGTAAGTGATTATTCCAACTCTCCTTGAACTTCAATATGCAAGCTAGCTCGAAATATATCCTCCAATGTTTGAATTGTTCCTTCGGCTAGTCCAACGATTTGAGGATGAAAGGCGCTATTCAATTTCACCTTAGTACCAAAGCCTCTTTGAAATGATTTTCAAAAATGAGATATAAATGGACAATGGAATCCCATGCAATTACCTCAGTAACTCTCGGATGTACATTTTAACATAGTCTTCGGCACTAAATATTATCTTGATTGGTAAAAAGTGAGACGATTTTTTTGTTCTATCAACTATCACCCATATGGAATCAAAGTGCTTATTGGTCTTAGGCAATACCACCACAAAGTACATATTGATCTCTTCGCACTTTCAAGTAGGAATATTAATGTCTTGAGTTAGGCTACCCGAAATTTGATGTTCAACCTCGACTCGTTGGCAATTGACTCATTCAAACACAAACTTTACAACATCCTTGATCATTTCATTCCACTAATAAACTTCTCTCAAGTCTTTATACATTTTGTGGAACTGGGATGAATGAAACAGAAAGAGTTGTGAGCTTCTTGCGATATCAACCTCTTCAATTCACTATCATTCGACACATACAATCTCCCTTGATAATGGAGTACCTCATCTCCCCCTTGTGAGAAGATATCTATTTTTTCCTTTTTTCACATACACTCTAAATATATTGTTGTGTTCTGTTTGGAAATTGTTACGTGGAATTGAGGTCCTACTTGATAGTTTGAGTAAAACTGGATCAAGGTTTGAATTTGATTAACATTTTGTGTTTGAGTGCTAGGATTTGATTTCTAATGATTTTATTAGATTCACAATGTGATTTTCAAGGATGTTTTGGTCTTTTTTGAGTTTTAAGTTAGTTTAGTTACAACTAATTGAATTTTGAGTTAAAAAGACTTCGAATTTGATTTTTGATGATTTCATTGAGTCTGGAACATTAAATTTAGTGGAGTAGCATATATAATTTATGTGTACAAAGTTTCGAATGAATTCCAAAAATTATTTCAGAAGTTTTATGTTTTAAGCATTGTTGTGTGTTGGTGCCATCCTTTTTCTTCTTCACGGTCACGTCATCCCCTATCCTTTATCGTGCAGGTGTTTACTCTTCCTTCATTATGATTCTGAAGCCCCTACTCGTGATCACGATGACTTATTGTGGGTTGACCACGTTCCTTCTTCGTAGTTGCGTGGGTCATTGATCGCAATAACATAGAGCAGGTTACCTGGTAGATTTTAATGGAAATTCTTGGGTGATGATTTTTAAGAATAGTTTTTTTAGATACATTTATTGGATAAGTGTTTTAACTCATAATCTTCATTTTTCATTAATTATTTCATGATTTCAACTTTTAAATCTCGATCAAAGTTTCAAGTTTTATGAGTTCCTCAAGAACATGAATTTTTGAATAGTTTGATGATTATGGGTTAATTTCAACTGCAACTCCAAATTGATCTTCACCATTGATTTTCAAATGTTTCGAGTAACACAATTATATGTTATTTTCTAATTTTTCTTACTTATTCAGGTTCTTTGCCAGTTGGATCCCCCAGTGTCTTGAAAGGCATTTTCTAGTACATTTTATGATCGTTTAACGATGCAACTATACCAAATTAGTTGTTACACAAAATGAGTTTTTTCGTTATTAAATTAATGATGAATTTAAACGAAATGATATAATACAATAAAATTTAAGTAACAATCAAAATAAAATTTTATTCAAACTAACATTATAATATAATAAAATGGGTAACAACCATCCAAACAAGGAGTAAGACAAATAATCACAGTACTGTATTCCAACAATTACACACACATATTTCCTCTTAATCCTTTGTTCATCAATACATATTTATTAGCTAATCATTATACTAAGGATTGGCATTAATTATTTGTCCCCACCAATCTAAAACATAAACTACCCTTAACATAATTTTTATATTCCTCCTCCAATTAATTTTAATGAATCATACTAGGATTCCCTCTAATGCATATATATCTAACTTAGCAATAGAAATTTTAAGATTAGACAATTGCTTACCTGAATCTAAAGCGGGTATTTTCTTCTCGCCGTCGTCATGAGCCCAGTTATGTTTCTGCCTTGTTCTCTCTCTTTTTTCTTTTCTTTTCCAAATTAATTAAGTACTAATTTCACTAACTTAATGTAGTAAATATGAGAATATAGAATATTAACTAAACTATTAATTTAGTCTATCAATTAAATTAGTTATTTAAACTTACTCCTCAACTAAATAATTATAGTTATTAAATAGTCCAAAATACTCATTAAAAATTTATGGGATGAGTCTTTTATGGAATAAAAAGTTGTATTACTCAAAACGACCTAATGAATTGTTATATCAACTCTTGAAATCTGCATGACATCATATAAATTGAAACAAAATAGCGACGTCTATGATTTAACATCTTCTTACATCAAATATTATTTGGGGTGCGTGGGTGGGGGGTGTAAGTTTGTGGGACGAAGCAAGAGATAGTCCATAAGTTGCTTTAGGAAAATAGCTTAAGGATGGCTTAAGAATATCCAAGACTAGGATTTTTGCAAACTATATAAAATTAGCTGAATTAGTGTATTTGTATCGTCTTAAATTTGGAACTAACAAGAGTTGGTGACTAATCGTGAATTTTCTTCCTCCCAAGAGATCCCCACATAAAAATGTAGATGTAGCAAAATTAAGTCCAATTTAACTTAACTAGTTGAAGTTTGGGCGGATTAATAATTCATTCAATTATTAGCTCAACTCATCTCAACCTAACTCATTTCAACCCATTTAAAATTGGATTGATATGCAACCCAATTAATTCGAGAGACATCTTGTTAAAATATTTTTAATTTTTTTTTTCAATTTGATATTTTTATATAGCCATAATAAAAAAATATAATTTAATTAGGTACTAAAATACTGAAAAAGGACAAATAAATAAGTAAAAATTTATAAAAATTAGGTCGGATTGGGTCTTGACCTGTTCTATAATTCGTTATTCAACCCGTTTTGGCCTAACCCATTTTACCCTTAGTAAATTTGGATTGAGTTGGGTCCTGTTTGGTGTTTTGACCCATTATAACTTATTCAAATTTAACCCAACCCGCCCAATTGCCACCCATATAAAAAAGTATGCTACTTTCTTCTTTTAAAAAAATGATCTGGTTTGACTTGATACTAAGTTTAAAAAAAATATTTTTTTTAATTTTTATAGTACTAAACTAACATTATATCAAACATACAAAAATATCTTTTAATCTTATGGTATTAAATATGTCAAATGAAAAACTAAAACTAAAGTTTTATCCAAAAAGAAAGATGTTATTCTTTTTTAAACAGACTAAAAAAAAATCATTATCTTTGAAAAATTATCTTTGAAAAAGAGAGCGTATTTTTATTTTTTGTTATGATTACTATTGTCTGATGGGGGAGGGTCAGGGATTTAAGATTATACTAATTATATATGATAGTAGATATTGAACTTCATTTAATTTTTTTGTGTATTTATTTTTTGATATTTTAAATTTCTTCATGAAAATTCAATCGTCAGTAGTAGAGCACATTGCATGGTAAAAGTTTCTTGGGGCATCTTGTCAATTGAGGTGGATAGTAGCTCCTCAAAAAGTGTGACCAGATAGTGGGTATACACTATACACTTGACAATATTAGTACTATCAACTATGCATGCACGTTAATTAGTGTCAGGAATGAAATTGACTGCCATCTCTTCTTTTAGAGCCCAAACTTGCTTCAATGGTTGTGGCCCTATATAGCCAACTAATCCCACTTGTATCGAATTTTGTGTGCAAATGAGCCAAAGCCACATTCAATCAACAATAAAGATTGGAGTACAATTTAGCGTTTAGCCACGAGTAGTATTAAGATTCTTTTTTTTTTCCTTCCAATTTTGTTTGTCTAGAAAAGCAAACATGAATCACTATGCTTTGTTAATTAGTAGATAACTAGATCACTTGATGTACTCATTAACTAGAAGCTTCATGAATATTTTTTCGGTAACTAACTTTAATTTCATTACCAAAGTATTGCTTTACAAATTATTTGAGACGTACTTGTTGAACATAGTCTCCCAAAGTACTTCGTCTAAAGTACATAAGCCAACATCAAGAATAATTTGAGTCAATTCTAACTATCAAATCCCAAAAGAACAAGCCATAGGCATCTATGGATAAAAATTATGATCTGTCAATCATCCTTCAAATTTTGCAACTTTCCCCTCATTAATGTGGATTTTCTAGATCATTTGCTTGATCATCATTGTTATAGACTGTTTTTTATTCTAAAAAATCCTTGAATTCCTTTCTTTTCATAAAGTATAAACTCCAGCAGCTAACATCATTATGTATATCTCAGCTTTGTGACTTTTGCCTTTTACATATATTTCAGCCCAAAGTAATTCGTCATTCCATCCCATGCTGCCCCTGTTAATGCCAATCCATAGTAGGAGCTTTTGCCAGGTTCATGAACCTTATGAGTTGGTTTTTGTGGTTTTATAAATTGTATACGGATTATATCGTCTCTCAACATTACTTATTGTGTTATAGAGATGCTTTCACACCCATTTTCTGAGATTTTGTTATATGATGGGTTGCTTTGAAGCCAAGGTAGAGCTAGTGTTGATTATGAGTTCGACCAAACTATATTAGTTCAAACTTTAGATTTGTACATATTCGAATATATACAAATTATTACTTAGAACCTCACTTTTAAAAACTGAAATATCAAACTCACATGATATTTAAATCCATACTTTATTTCTGGCTTGAAGCCTTGTTGCATTGTCTTATGATGTTTTAGCCACTTGAAGCCCTTTGCATATAGTTGTTGATACATACATCGATTGGTTAAGGATTTGTTCGGCATAAGTTAAGTTCACCAGATAATTCAATTGCATATGTAGATTATATTTGTAATGACTTCTCAATTTTCATTAGAACCATAAAAAAGAATTCAATTGCTACTCAAGCACATTAGTGTATGTAAAAATTTTCATAAGCACCACGCAAGTGCACAACTTTGTTTACATCAGTGTCCGTTAATTGTAATATTTCTACATTCTATTTATTATTTATATATGTATATTTAGTAAAAAATAATAACTAATGTAGCAACGTCATACGTAACTCTCCTAAAAAAAAGATAAATTCGTCCTTACTTATGTAAAATTAGTTATCTTTAGCTACACACTTCTCTTTTTTATGTGCTTCTCCTAAAATAATGTTCAATTTACATGTGTTAAGTGTACTGTTAGCCTGGTCACTACTCAAACGACATAAAACAACTTATACTCAAAAATATCTATCCTCTGCCATGAAACCTACTTTGCATACAATTGAGACAAAATGTGAGTGTGATCACTAAGGGGGGAAAAGAGAAGGGGACCTACCTAGCTAGTATATTATTTATATATATCCCCACTCATTATTAAGATACTGATCTTGACGTTTTCACATGGATTCATGGATGTCCACACATGCATGAATGAATTACATACAAATAATACTAGTATAATTTTTTTTACTTGCCATTAGATTTCTTCCATGCACTGCATGTCCCACTATTCCCCTAATTTCTCTTTCACCAAAGACTGAAAATAACACAACACTGTGGAATACACCTTCATCAATTCTTTCATTGGATATGGCAATGTGACCAGCAACACATGTCCTTCTTTCATTGGAGCAACCAAGAAATGAATGTCATAATCAAGAAGGAATCATAAATTTTCTTTTAGAACTTATGAATGTTGCCCCGAGTATATCAACGTATCATTAATTAATCAACATGACATTCTCACTGTTTATCTACCTTCTTTTTTTTAAATAAAATACTATATATATTAGTATTTTTATTAAGCCTAACTCCTTAAAGCACCAAACAAGTTGGTAATAATAATTATTACTCCCTCTATTCCATTTTATGTAACACCCTTCGACTTGATACGATATTTAATGAAAAAAAAGATTTTTAAAACTTGTGATCTAAAATCATTATTATATATTTGTATGATTGAGAATCATTACATTAAATGTAAAAATAAAATTTTAAAGGTAAATTATTTTCATTTAGAGTAAGGTCTTTCTATAAAGGACCAAAAAGAAAAGAGTGCCAAATAAAATGGAATAGAGAGAGTAACTGATTTATGTTCACTCACAAGAAGAACAATGATTTAACAATTGGCATGAGGTATAATAATTCTAGAATAAAATGTAGGATTGTTTTGTTCAATGTTTGCTTGGAGTTATTATATAACACTTGAATTATTTATCCTATTATTTATACCTTAATAATTAGATAAGTTATCAGATATACATAATAGTATAACTTTCTACTATTTATATCTTAATGATGGGATACGTTATTCTATATACATAATAGTATAACTTATCTCGAAATTACTTATCTCAATTTGCACCTAAACTATTCACGAGAAAGTTCTAAACAACTCAAGATAACTTAAAACACACGCATTTTAGGTTCGGCTAGGAGTTAATTAGTACATAGAGCTTTGGAATTATTTTTTTAAATTGCCCTTCGTGTCTAATTCAATACTAGCAGCACTTGGAAGCCATAAAATTCACATACAAATTATTTTGGTGAATCAACATAAAATTCGAGGCTATCTGGTACCTTCTTTTATTTATATCAATATATAAGGACGACGTTCTATTTTTTCCTCTTTCCACCCGGGTCTAACATTCGTATTGGGCTAGATTAAGTTTGGATTGATATATTATAGGATTCATTTCTTGATGTAATATAATCTTTTTTATTAGGATCTCGAACTTGAGACATTGATTACTTAATTATAACTATTCCACCACAACTCATGCCGTAACTACTGGCATTTGTAGACATATAATAATAGTATCTCAGGTCCTAAATTTGGTACTGTTTCTTTACGCTTTTAGTGTGTATAAAGCATACCTCTATTACAATTATTTATCAGAGTTCCCCTACATCTTTTTATGCAAAAGCAAGAAGTTCAGATTAGAGCTCTGTCTGATCTTGCTACTTGCAAATAAACCAAATATTTCATGTGTCCCACTTTTAGCTCATTTTCTTTGTGATTTTTTTTTTTCATTTCCAAATTTCCTAAACATGGCATAGGTTATTTATATTTCTTCTAAAATAAAAAAAGTTCAAGTGCCATCAAAGTCTTCATTACCAATATGGAGCAATCAAAAAAGCAAGATGAATCAGAGTTCAACTTGAGGGAATGGGCTCTTAAGGCTAAACTTAGCAGAGAAAAAACCAATTCAAGAAGATACTCTGCATCTTATATTAGAAGTTTTAGAGAAGAGGCAAAATCTTTTAGATCAAGTGTAACTATTTCAAGTACTGCTTCCTCCCCTGGCTACACCTTAAGAGGTAACATTGATAACAAAATCTTGAGTTGTGTATAAAAATATAAAGTTGTATTTGAGACGAGGGTTTCGTAGAAACAGTCTGTCTGTTTCTATGAGGTAGTGATGAAATTTGCATATATTTAACTCTCCTCATCACACTCCACTTGTGAGATTTTACTGATTATGTTGTTGTGTATCTCATAAAGTTGTAATCTTTCTCTTTTTTTTTTCTATAGAGGAAATTAATCCATCAAAATATTCCTTTACCACTGCCCTGAAAGGTGAGTCATTTGAAGATGATTCTGATGAATGATAAATTCCAAAATGTATTTCTTTCTAAATTAGTTTTTCTTAAGTGCAGCATTACAGGCAAAAACAATATACAGTTGGGAATGTATGTCACCTGATGGTTTGGCTCTGAATTCAAAATGGAATGAAGCTGAGAAATACATATGCAATCCATTGTCAGGGGAAGTTCCTTTGGAGTGTTTGTCTGCAAAAATACTAAGTGGAAGATCATTTAGGCAACCAGCAAGCAGAATTGCCATCTCAGGACCTCTCATTTATCCTTCTCAGATTCAGAGTACACCAGAATTCCAAACAAAGCATCATGGAAAAAAAACTTATTTTCCTACACATGGAGAAGTTGAAATCCAAATCCCAACCAAAGGTGAGCTATGTTAAAATGTGTGATCGTCTCATCTAACAACAATTAAAGAGGGTATACTTTTATCATATGTTCATTTTTTCATCCGAACTGTTACCAATTATGTATCAAAACATACCTTAATTATCAACATCATTCCGACAGGAAAAAAGAACAACCGATAATTGATGTGTGTTTTGATAAATAATTGATAATAGCTCATATTGAAACTCACAAAAACCTGATACTTCACATGCATTTTTGATCATTAATTACTTCTTATTTAGTTTATTGTATCTTGAGTACACCCTCCTACTCCCACATGTGAGTCTGATTATTTAATTTTTATAATCGTAGCATGCCAAAATTCATTTTGATAGGTGAGATTTGAACCCATGACGTCTTTCTCCTCTAGTGGTACTAGGTGTGATCATCTCGAATCTAAAAAGCTATGTAATTATTTATTCAACACTATGGACTATCCTTAATTTATTCTACTCACAATTTTTTTCTTCACTTTGTAATTTCAGACAAGAAAGAAGTTAACATTACAAGAGATGTGGGAACACAGAGCATTTCAGGTTATGTAAGTTCAAATAGTCCCAGTCCTGCTCCAACTCCATCAATTGAAGAAATGTCTATGAAGCTAGGTGAAGCAGCTGACTCCTCACTTATGACTACTCCATCCATTAAGGAAATATCCTCAGATCAATCTCCTGTGACTAGTCCAAAATTAAAATCTGAGCAAGAGGTAAGAAATTAATTACTCCTGTGTTACATTTACGTTTGATTTGAGGTAAATAATATATTGAGAATTTCCTCTGCCACATTTTATATGGTAGGGTTTGAGTGCTCATAAATTTAACATATTACATTGAAATAATTATAAATCGAAAGAAAATTGTTAACAATCAGTTTAAAAGAGAATAAATCACATCAAAATTTTAAATTTGTTTTTGAATGTCGAAATTTATGAAAATAATAACGATTCAGTTCCAAATAAATTGGAATTGACTATATGAATCATTACTCATATATATATATATATATATTTATTTTGTTCATCTCAACCCATTGTAGAATTATGTAAGGTACTTTGGGATGTTTCAAAATCAATGAAGAGTCACATAAATTACAAAAAGAATAGAAAAAAGGAAACACTATGTTCAATAATTCTTAACTTTGGACCATGTCCTATATATTGAGGGACAATAGTACCTGAAAGAATGGGTTATCAAGATTGTCTGAATTGACTATGCCCTAGTAATTGGTGGTGGTAGTGGTGGGGACTACATAATTAATTGGTCCCTTCCATCAACATAATTCATCAAAACACATGCCAATCACTTACTTTTGTGGGCACAAACTTAATTGTATTGGACCTTAGTCTTTTCTCATATTTGTGCATAGTTCTTTAGATTTATTTTACTAAGAATGGTTAAAAAGTTTTGCTACCTACTCTGAGGAAAAGTAACTTACCTTAGACTATTAAAAGAACATATATTGTACATAAATTTCTTAATGAATATCGTCATATTATTGTTGTACATTCCTAAAAAAAAACTCCTTAACACATATCGTCTTTACCCATTTTTTTCTTTTCTCCCTTTTCAGCTATTGTACTTTGGTTTTTCTTATTCGAAATTACTCAGTAATTTTTCAAAGAGATAAATAGTTTTATCTATCTATGGAAAAATTATACCAAATATATGCTTTGTATTTACCCGATATTGCGAGAATTTTAAAAAAAATTAGTGAAAGTCTTAGTTTATCTATTTCGCTCTGTTCATGTTTGCTTGGAGTTATATTGATCCACTATGCATCTATTATATGTATTTGCTCTGATATAAAGTGAACAGATAAATAACGAATTGATACATTGATATAAAATAAATTTACACCGAATTATTGCTACATCTCATAATTAACCAAACTACCACTACAATTGATAATTAGGCTCAGCATACCGCTAGTTCTGAAGTTCCTTATCTATTCTACTATGTAGCTTATTAGTTTATCAATAAATACACATAATTATGAGTTTAAATTCCACTTAAACAATTTAATTAAAAATAAATAAAAAGCGTTGCTAATATAAAATTAGGAGTTTTAAGTTTTATATATCGTCAGTGTAAATATCACGTCATATATACAAGTAAACCTCCTCAAAATATGAAATTTTAAACTAAGATATGCTATCTGCTAGCTACGATAGGTAAATATGACATGTAATAATGGAGCCACATTCACTTGTGGGGTGTCAACCGTTATCCCTTTTGTCAGAAAATTATACTGTTTAGCTAGGTAAAAATATTTAAAAATTTATGTGTATATATATATATATATCTTACATATTGACACATCTTAACTTCTACCTGCAATTTTACTTCTTTAAATTGTGACATCTCTTAGACAAGATTCTGGTTCCGCCACTAATGACATGATCGTGTAAAATTAGTTCAACTATGCACATATTTCAGGATGAGATTCAACGCTTCTGACACTAGTATGTGCATATGTTTATATAGGTGGAAGTGAAAGAAATTGGAGAGGAAGAAAACGCAAAAAGAAATGATGAAGTGCAGCAACAAGGACAGAAAAAGAAAGTGAAACAGAGAGGCAGGCAATTGGGTTGGGGGTGCTTGTCATGGAAGAGTTTTTGGATGAGAAGAACAAGGCAGAGAGAGAAGCATAAATCAAGAAAAATCAACATTTTTCTTTGCCATATAAATGGATGCTATACACACTAAAATTCAAAACATGTTCGTTGGAGATAGAAAGATTCTCTTTCCATCAGACCCCTTTCTTTTCTTAGATTCTATTATATCTAGCAAGGATCTTAATTTATTTTATGTAATATAAATAACATGCATGTCTATTCTAATATATCTTATAAGTTATTTTATTCTTATTTTTCTGCCTGAACTTTTGTTTTATAGAGCTTTAAATGATCTTGATTCATTTAATTTTACTAGTATTAGAAACTTTATTTCGTCGGATCAAGAAGAAGGGAAACTTTCTTTTGTGTATTCAATTTTGTGTAAAGAAGTTATTCTATTTTCATATTACTTTGCATATCATAAACCTAATAGTAAAAAAATAAATAAATTATAATGTCAAAAATAACTTTAAATAAAATAATTTTATAGATCTCTATTTACGTTGGGCTTAATCACACTAATCTTTCTCATGATTTATGATATTACTGTCGTCTCCCTAATAATTTTAATTTTGAGAAACCAATCCTTAAACCTATTTAATTTAAATTAAACATAAATAGAGTACCCCTTCTTAATATGAATTTCTTCCAATCAATGAAAATTATCAAACTAATTTATTTAACAAACATTAAAAATATAAATAAAAACAAGGTTAGCACAAACTAATTAAAAAAATCAAATAAATTGAGATACGTATACGAAATTTATATCTTCAGAGTCACCTCAATGTACTAAATTAAATCAGTCACATATAACATACAACAATGGAGTACATAATGAATATATGAAAAGTAAGGCTAATTTTTCTCCATGGTAATTATTTCAGAGGTTTTTTTTATTTAAATATTTAGATTGTTAACCCTTTTTATTAACTATCAATTAAAAAAAGAAGTACATTTATATTTTGTGTTAGGAGGCCCAATACTTGGCCCAGTCTGAAACTCCCCTCCGACCCTACAATATAGGGAATAAAAAAAGAAGCACATTTACATTTTGTGTACGGAGGCCCAATACTTGGCCCAGTCTGAAACTTCCCTCCGACCCTACAATAGATGTCCTTAGACTTTCCATTTCTAACCTACACTCTTCCAGATGAGGCTCTTCACTTCCACAGGTGGTGCTTCGCTCTTAACAGTGATTTGCCTTGTGCTTGTTATTCTTCTCCTCAGTATGATGTTGTAAGTACTCTTCCTCTTTTTTTTCTTTGATGTTGACCAAGTTGACCATCTGATTCTCCAAATTTCCAAGGTCCCATGCGATGCCCCTCCTTGGTCCGCTCCTCCTCTACCTTCTGACCAGCAGATCAGCTTCTCTGTGAAGATCGACTGGTATGCTTTCCTTTGTTCTTTCCTCTTACCCATCAAAGATTTAACCTCACCCTTCGCCTGGGCTATCTCTGTAGGAAATGGTGCAAGTTCTTTGGATCTGTGAAGATCGATGCTTCTCCATGCCTGTGTTGATAAAATATCCTCTTTTTGGTGATATCTGACCCTATCTTTTGCTGACTGACCTATAAGTAGCATAACTTTTACTCTCAAAATATGAAATGTAATTATTTTGCCCAGCCTCCTCATTTTTTGCTCCCCCAGTTGACCTTCTTTTGTATATCTACATGCTATTAGTGTAAATGATCTTATGTAGCACTAGTTATGATAGGTCTAGTCTTGATCCTTAAAGCTGGGGTTTAGCTGTTATCAATGTTGAGAATTCTTTTGGTTGTGCTTGGTAATTGTGAAAAGCTGTTATATTGTATTTTGTCTTCATGATTGAAGGCTTCATTAACAATATAATCAACTAATTAGTTGGCCTCCCAAAAGATATGAGTGATTTTCACAATTAGTGTCTTCATAATTGCTTGAATCTGTTCAACCAGATCAATTAACTCCCAAGGGATTTTTCATTCGCATATCAATATCTTTGTATTGTAAAATAATCTGTCTGCACTTGGATTTTCGATAAACCCTTTTCGACACAGCTGTATAGGGCCTCTTTGATAGCCCTCACTTTTGCTTTCATGTTTGGAGGGCCTCTTTGATAGCCCTCGCTTCTGCTTTCATGTTTGAAGCTATCACAATGTATTTAGGTTCAGGAAATAGTAGATTCCCTTTCCCATTTCTGATGCAAAAGCCATATACACTTAGACCTGAAGCTCTATCAGTGTTGCATACTACCCCTCCTCCTGAATTAACTTTCCACATAATCTTCAGGTAGTATAGCTTTGGTCTGTATCTACTAAGTAATGTCTATAAAATCCCACTATTGAGTAGCTATTGTTCTAACCCAGGGGAAAATACTCCTAATGTATTGGTATTTAGATTGATAACATTGAAATGCCATCCAGCTATAGGAGTAACCTTGTAACACCCCATACCTTACAATATTTGTATTATGCAAATGTTGGTCAAATTAGCATCCATTTTTAAAAGTGCTTGAATCTTATATTATAGAGGGATATGTGCGTCTAACACTTAAGAGGGTCAAGTGTATACATGTTTTATGTTAAATTGAAGAGATCACAACCTTAAATGAAGTAAGAGGAGGTGCTTGTAGGACTTAGTAAGCTAGCAGGTGAGTCACCTACTTGCTTAACTTAAATTTGCTAGCTAAACGAAGACGAGGCTCGATGTCGAATTTCTCCAAATCCGATTATGAATAAAGTCCGTATTAAGGGTGTGACTTTAGCCCATATTTTAGCATCATAAATGTACTACATTTTTGGCCCAAGAAACATAATAGAAGGGCCCAAGTGTACCACAACCCACTTGGCTAATTGGGCCCAAACTAAGTGAAGAGAAAGTTGAAAAATGGGCATCCTAAGCCCATCAACTTTGATACCCAATTAGGCCTAAGTGTAAGGGCCAAGCTGCTGCATAACCAGCTTAATAATATGCAGTATTAGGTGATCAAAAGTCCAAGAGTAAGTCAGCTAAAAGACCCTTTATAAAGATTCAAAACAGCCTTTAAGTCATTTACTTTGGAGAAAAATTTCAGCTTCTTAAAGATTTTTCTTTCTCTCCTTACTTCACTTTATAAAGCAGCTAACACAACCCTTTAAGGTTATTGAAGGAAGGCTGAATCTTAAAGGTAAAGTTAAGCAATTATAGTTGTGTATTTAGTATGGTTTCTTCATGGAAAACAATAAGTATATGCTAGTATGTTGTGCTGGAAATTCTGGACAACTTGTATTCTAAGGATTGTTGTACAATTTTCTTGTTAATTAAGAAGCTTTTCTCTACTTGATTGGCTGTATTATGAA
>JAOTQJ010088965.1:0-12149 GCA_025642045.1 Solanum sejunctum
AGACTAAGTCACAAAAGTTTTTCAATGTTTAGATTTTTTCAGCAAGGATTTACGAGACCTGTCTACGAGTCGCAGAATATTCTATGACTCATAAACAAGTCTCGTCTGAAATATTATCTGGAATTTCAAGTTTTTAGATTTTCATACGAGGGGCAACTTACAGATCACAGAAATTTCCACGGGCTGAAGAAGGCCCTCGTAGAGTGAAAAAACCAGAATCTTGAGTTTCCAAGCCTGTCAACATGAATTCTACAAAATATTTTAATAGTAAATTTAGCATTGAAGCAAGTTATGGCACATTACCATATGATTTCATTCAAACACCCAACAGCCCATATATAATTCTTTTCACAAACCCCATCAAATATCATTTTTCAAATCTTCCCAAGCGAACAACCCAATTTGAATGAATTAGCATCAAATTACATACATTCCATTACACATCGATATTTCAAGCACAAAGTCAATTTAATCCAAATGACATGTGACCACATGGTTTTTGTATACATTATTTAAACACTTATTCATAGACAAAGCCACATGCATAACTTTTCAACTTTTAACACTTATTCAATCATTGGGCAAACATAGGTTCACACCTCTACTAATTCTATTACCATACCCTACAATGAATTTCAACCTAGTCACACAATTTTAGTATTTCAAAGAAATTTTAGGGCCAAGGACTTACCAAATTGAGTGAAAAAGTTGCAAGAAATTGAAGGAAAAGCCGAGGAAGTGAAGCCCTAGTGTTGCCGGAGGTAGTTGGAAAAATGGTTGGAAAATGGGTGTGGCCGGTCACCGGTGGTCGGAGGAATAAAGGAAGGGGTTGTCGGGTTCCTTGTCTAATTTTAGGGAAGAATGGGGTCAAATTAATTTGACCCCTTCTATTTATAAGTTGATCGAGTCGGTCAAAATTAATGGGCTTGGGCTATATGAAACTCCAATTATGGGTCATAGAGGATTTTACAACCCGTAGATCATGGTCTCATGGAATGCCCAAACCCTAATTTTGGGGACTGGGTTTCACGGACCGACCTATGAGCCATGCAATTGAGTACGACTTATAGAGTTGGTCGTAGAAACCTCCACAATTAACTAATAAATAGAAGGACTTACTTGGGGTCTATGAGCATTATTCACGACCCATAGTTTATCTATGGACCATAAAGTTGGCGGGTAGACTAGAGTGCATAACGTTTTGCTCACTGAAAGTGTCATATGAGATAGTGTATGGGTTGTAATTTTACATACATGTCATAGAACCAGTCATAGAAACACTTCTTGATGCCTTTTCTGCCAAGGATGGCTGACTTAGTCATGTACCTGCACATTCTTCATAAAACATATTGTTACCCTATATACAACCAATCCAATGTCCACAAATTACAATCAAAATTCAAAAAATTAAAGTACCTACAAGTTCAAAAGCTAAGAACAAAACACAACAACAACTATTACATTAAATATCTTGGGTTGCCTACCAAGTAAAGCCATATTTAAGATCATAGCAGGACTTGTCCAACTTGGTTACTTAGACTTTACCAAGTGCCCTAACATCCTTCTTCAGATTATCTGGCCTCTTCATGGACTGATAGATATTGAAGACAACTTCTTTGTCATTCACTCTAAACTTTAGTTAGCCAACTTTTATATCTACTAGTCCTCGACTAGTGGCTAGGAAGAACCTTCCCAATATGATTGGAACTTCGAAGCTGACTTTGCAATCTAGGATCACAAAGTTTGCGGGGAATAAGAATTTCTCAACTTTTATGAGTATGTTATAAAGTATCCCCACAGACGTTTTCACCGTATAGTCAGCCATCAATAATTGTATGCTTGTTGGAGTAGGGACTCCCAATCTTAGATTCTTGAAGACCGCAAGGGGCATGGTAAAAGCATCGAGATCTCCTTGCTTTTGCATCGAGAACCTTGTAGAAATTGCAATGCAATATTTAAGCTCTTGGGAGAGCTCCTGACTCATAGTGCACTTCTTGTAACCAAGTCCTTCATAAACTTTGCATACGCTAGCATCTTCTCTAAAGCCTCAATGAGAAGGTTATTGATGGAGAGTTATTTCAACATGGAGTGAAAGTACTTGAACTTACCCTCATCCTCCTTCTTTTTGATTCTTTGAGGGAAGGGAGTAGGAGGCCTAGGAATGGGTTTCATCTTTTATAGCACCTTTGCAGCATTATTCACCCCATCTTTGGCAAGATCATCTCTAGTATCAAAATTTTTGACCTCAATTTCCTCTCGAACATCATCATCATCGACTGATATGGAAGGATCAATGGTACTCTTACATCCATTAGTAGTGACCGCCATAAACTGACCTTCATTCTTTGGGTTCTGAATTGTGTTGCTAGGCAGTGTACCTCTCTAACACTGGTTGAGTTGAGTTGATACTTGACCAAACTGTTGGTCCAACTATTTGATAGCAATAGAATACTCAATTTTTTTATTTGTGCTAGAGTCTTTATCCCCATCAAGGTCTCATCCTATGTCAGCCTTCTTCAATAGTCAGTCAAACATCTCCTTAACTCTGGAAGCACTAGCACCGAAATTACGATTGTGCGATGGCACACTAAGAACCATTCTGTAGCCATCTCTACAACTCCACTCAATATCTCTGTCCTGGCCCCTATTTCTGTCATAGTAACCTCCATGGTTGTCTCTAAAAGCGCCATCTCTATTATAGTTCCAACCTTGGTTTTCTTGACCTTGGTGCCAGTAGCCCTGATTGTACCATTGGGAGTTGGTATAGAAAGCCCCCATCTGATTAGCAACAAAGCAAGTGTCCTCCTCATAGTAAGGCTCCTCGTACATGGGTGTTCGCGATGGCTGATGAATGACTATTAACTCGTTATTGATTCTACTTTATCATCACCTCCATCTTGGTACTAATTCGAGCAAGCTCTTGCATTATCTCCTCATTTATTTTAACTTGCTCTAAATTAATATGATAGCACACGAGCTCTTTGTGGATGATCTGTCTCTTGGTCCCCATGCACAATTCGTCTTGACCACCTTTTCTAGCTTCTCAACAACCCTTATAAATGGTTGATCTAGAAACATGCACCCATGATGGTGTCAACTTATATTTGGCTATTTTTGTCCAAGGTACGATAGAAGATCTTGACCAAGTCATCATAAATAATTTGGTGGTCATGGACACTTCTCAAGCACTTTGTAAAGCACTCCCATATAGTACTTATCGAGTCACCAAGAAGTTGTTCAAAGTTGTTGATCTGATGTTTCAACTTGAGCTTCTTTGATCTTGAGAAGCACCTCTCCGAAAAGGCCTTCTACAACTCAGTCCAACTGCTGATCGAACTCTGCGGGAGCTCGGATAACTGTAGCACTACATTACCTGTTAAAGATAATGGGAAGACATGAAGTCCAATATTATCCATAGACAGATTATGTGTTCTTATTACACTCTTATAGATAAACACAATGTTGTGTAGATAACTATACAGATCTTTTGATGGTAGGCCCACAAACAACCCACAATTCTACACCATTTGAAGCAGCCCACTTGAAACCATGAACTTTGTGTCATCCAATAGTGGTGGTAACACAATGGCTCTAGTCACGTCCAAAGCATAGGATTCAGCCGATATTGATTCCACTAATAAGCTTTGGCATTGTAGTCCTGTGGCTGTGGATCAATGTCCTCAAGAGAAGGTGGGTTGTTGTCATTCGCATTCTCATTCTCATTCTAGTTCTAATTTAGTGTTGCATTCATCATGTTATTTGCGCTATCTTGGGCTATCCTTCTCAATTATCTCTAGATCTCTGGATTAAATGGAGTCAAGGTAATGCCTCGACTTTGCATGTTGGGCTTACACTACACTTGTACCCTGAAATAGGATAAAAACAATAAAAATGTTAAATGAGGGAAATGAGAATTATTTCCTGAACTACTCATTTTAAATAAGTCTAGCCGTATTCCGAGGCAACGGTGCCAAAATCTTGATGTCGCCCAAGCTACACCTCTGTTTTTAGGCTAAAATGGTCATTGTCAAAATATATAATCTAATCAAGGTTAGGATCAATCCCATAGGGAATATGATAGACTTAGAAGAATTTAAAGCAATTCAGGTGGATTAACCTACTTATCTCCCTCTGGGGCGGGGATTATAGCAACTATGAAAAGCCTAAACTAAGACAAGTGTGAAACCAGTTATAAAGAGTAACTAGGGTATTGCATTCCCCATGATTCTCTAACTCGGTATGACCAAATAATCAAACTCTTTTCTAGTGTGTAGCATGCAGAACGGTAAGTTAAGTTTACCAAACCCTTTGATCCAGTTGACAGGCAAATTTTACTAAGTGATTTGAATCATCCTCGTAGTGTGACATTCTTAACCCTTACCTATTATTCCAATACCACATCCCCTTAGCCCAATTTGGTTGATTTTATGAGAAACATCAATTGAATCTTGTTAACTAATCTCTTTTCCTATTCATTATTACCTTGATCCAGTCAGTAGTACTTGGTGAGTTCTAACATTGGCCATTATTAAAAAGCATTCAAATCAAAGAGAATTAATTAATATGTGCATGCACACTTTTCAAGAATTAGAAATTATGCACTTTTACCTTGTTAGTTCTTCATAGTTCCCACAATCCTAGTTATGGATTTAGCTATTCATGATCAGTGTAGATGCAAGAATCATAAATTTGAATAACATAATTGAGCATTTACTCAAGAGAAATAAGCACAATAAATTCAAGCTCTTTACCAAGAATCACAAGATTGAATTAAAAGCACAAAATAAAGTCTCACAAGTGTTTCTCTTAAGCTCTCTACTATTCACTACTGTTCTGTAATATTTCTTATAAAAAATAACCTAAAAAACTTATTTATAGTCTTTCAAAAACAAAATCAAAATGGATTAGGAGAACTGGATCGGCAGACTCTACGGGCAATTCTACAAATTGTATCATGTTTTACGGCCCATAGTCGAGGTTTTGTGAACTTTAGCTTCAATTTCGAGGTCTGACTTCTACGATACCCTTCTATGGCCCTATAAAGTTTTACGATCCGTAGGGGGTTTCGTCTGATGACTTTTCAGCAACTTCGCACTTTCTGACTCTCATGGTATGACACCAAGTCTACTGCTCATAAAATCTTCTACAACTTATCTGCATATTTGTAGGCTTAACTTCAGAAAATCACCCTTTACTGAAATTTTACACGAAACTAGATCTAGGGCCCGTAAGAGATCTCATAAAACCTCAACTTCTACAAAATTTACATACTTAGCCCAAAAATTATGCCAACAATGTAATCTTGCAAAATAAATAAAAAACACATCAAATTTACTAACATCGCTTTAAGAACACATAAAATTCTATGTTTTTAAGCATCAAATGTGCTATATTTTAGTAGAACATTAGTTATTATATGGGGCATCTAATTAATCATACATTGAATCCCTGAAAATCTCAAATTTTATGAAGTCGTCCATCATTCCACAAGAAGGAGTTACGACTCATGGAAGAACTTGCAGCTCATAGAAACCTTTGTGGGAACCAATAATACTCAAAAAATTTCCAAAACTCATTTCTTAGGCTCTTTTACACCCTCCAACATGTATGGCATACAATATCTCCTCCTTGAGAATATTCATCCCCGAATATACTAAAAGCAAGCTCTAAGTAGTGGAAAACATGTATCATATACAAAATGCAACATATTACCATGAATTTTTCAAGCTATGCTTCAAATAACATTCATAATGCAACCTTAAAATCACATACTTATGCATTGATAACATGAACATGACATGCAAGGAGTGTTCCAAAATAGGAAGATCTTAGTACCTCAAACTTGATTAGAATGGAAGAGATAGGGGTATCGCTTCTTCATATCGTTTTTGGCTTTCCAAGTGGCGCTTTCGACTTATTAGTTTCTCAAAAGGATTTGATGGATGCAACGCCTTTATTTGTTTGTTATAATAACAATTATCACTCCAAAATTCAGATGGCATCATTTAAGCCATTGTATGTGCATAGGTGTTGGCCGCCTATTGGGTGGTTTGGATCAATCTCCGTAGATGCATTAGACACTGATCTACTCAAAGATGCTATGAAGTGGGTGTGCCTAATTTAGAGTCAATTGTTGACAGCTCAAAGTTGACAGAAGAGTTATGCTGATAGGAGAGTTTGTCCCTCGAAGTTTATGGTAGGGGATCATGTATGGTTGAAGATATTACCCATAAAGGGTGTGATGTGGTTCGGTAAGAAGGGCAAGTTTAGCCTGAGGTTTAATAGTCCGTTTGAGATTTTGAGGAGAGTAGGTGAGGTGGCTTATGAGTTGGCTTTGCCACCTAGATTGTCAGTTGTCCATCCAGGATTCCATGTCTTCATGCTTCAAAAATACATATTGGATGAATCCAATATATAGAGTTGGATCAAGATTTGACTTATGAGGAGGAGCCAATATTAATTCTATCTAAATAGGTTCATAGGCCAGGACTAAGAAGATCGCTTCAGCTAAGCTTCAATTTTGTTGAGGAGGCAACTTGGGAGATAGAGTCTGATATGCGTGCTAAATATTATCATCTCTTCAAAGCTTCAAGTACTTTTCTTTACCATATATTCGAGAATGAACATGATTTTTAATGGTGGATAATGTAATGAACTGCTCAGTCATATTGAAAATTAATCCTCTTGCTTTCATAAAATATTCTTTCGAAAATTTTAAGTAGGTATTTTGGATCATTCGATAACTGTAGTTATTTAGCTATGGGTAAATTTAGGTAATTGATTTAACTGATATACTAAATATTAATTTAGTTAACATTCTATACCAATTGGTGCATGTATTTTACAATAAATTAAGATAATATATATCATTTTTTAGAAATTGATTAAATTAGAAAACAAAGAAAAGACAAAAGGGTAGAAAACTTACTTGCGGACGAACATAAGACCTAGAAGAGTTTTGCGACATTAACAAGGGAGCAAAACGTTTCAGGTGAAATATGTACATATACATCTAAACTTTCAAAATTATAAGATATGTGAATATTTTAGTGCTTAGAGAAAGAATTGGAACGGAAAATAGTGGGTTTCCATGTGGCCATACCAATTTAGAATGGTTATAGATTTGATTTGTCCCTTTTGTTTTCACTTGTTATCAATCTTTGGTTCTAGGTATTTTAATTTTAGTTGTATCTGTACGTGTTGTGAGTGGACACTGAACTATTATGGAAAACATCTATATGTCCAATTCAACCCCGAGGATTCAATATGATGTATGAATTTTTTTTATGATTATCATATTATGATTTAAGTTTGATCCATTGAAATAGATAATTAAAGTATAGTTGTATTGTATTGTATAAAATACCACTAGATTTATATTGACGGGATGAATTGAGATTTAATCCTAGATTTTATTATAAAATTTAGATGAGTTTTTGAATTTGGGCTAGACATGTAGTAATACATGTGTCACTGGATTCCTTGTGTTGTGTATGTTTTGTTCTTGATAGAGAATTACATTTTAGGAGTTGAATTCAAGATTTGTCTATTCAATGAAGTATTTAAGTGTGATTCCTGCATTGAGATAGGTTTAACTATCCTTCTTTGAGATTGAAATTGACTTATTGAATATTCTTATGTTATAATCTATGGGATGGGATTGTATCATGTGTTGGGTTGAAATTTTTTGTTGTGACGCTAGTGTGAGGGTTTTAATTATCTCTGTGTTTCTTTGAGAGAATGTGAATCCTACACTGAGAATATTGTGAATATGAAATGTTGAGAAAGGGAGATAATTGTGATATGATATGGAGGATCATTGCTTATTTGAGAAATGAAAGTTACTAAAATGTGGGTAGTATTTTAAAGAGAACTGTATCCCAATATATATAAAAGAGGGTGAATATTCTAATTGCTAAACTTTGAGAACTTTAACATTTATTATGCTTATTGAGGAAAATATTTCTTCCATAATTGTGTCTTGATTGCAAATATCATCATACTATATGTCATGACATATTGACAAACGATGAACTGTAAAACTACTTTTTAAAACCCTTGACCATAATTTAGGAGGCAAGGCATCTGATATATTGTGTTTCTTATTATAAGTCCTTGACCACGATTTAGGTGACAAGGTAGTTGATATATTGTGATTAAGGTATATGGCCTGTGAGGTCCCCATGGGTCTCCTTAGTCTATGAAGCCTTAGCTCGATGGTGGTGTGTACGACAGGATGTACGATAGTCTTGATTCCGCCTTGCATTGCGTTACATACGATCTCATTATATTACTTACGGTTGCTTTGGGTTTACTTAATTGAGATTATATGTTTAGTTTATTCACGTCGTCCTATATAAATTTGGCACCGATGCTAGACTGGTTTTTCTGTTGCATGTGGAGGCGTTCCTATATTATTTCATAGTTTATTCAATTTATGACTCCAGTCGGTTAAACTTGTTGGGTACATATTATACATACTCATCCCTACTACTTTCTCCCTCGCAGATTCTTTTAAGGATTATCCACACTGTAATTGATTTGCTTGTGCAGTTGGTTCATACCAGATCTAATGGTTAGACTCAACTCTTCGAGTTGCCATTGGACTCTATCTTAGTTGTTTAGTCTTTATTTCTATTCGAAGACTGATATGCACTTATTTCACTAGTTTATATATTAGATGCTCTTTCACTTGTGACACTAGGTTTTGGAATATGATTTTTTTTTATCGGTGACTTCTCATATATTGACTATTTATCTATTAAAGTTTCTCCTTTAAGTGTATTTTATTTTTGGGTTTGGAATTAAGTGGTCTTTTAGTCATGACCGTATTTTGGGTATTATTATTTTTTTAATGAGCATGATTTTTGTCAAAATGAAACATATTTTGGAATAAAAAAAGTAGTTCATTAACATTTGATATAATAAACAAATGGAGATAATTCTGATATAAATTTTAATACTCTGTAATCACTTGTTAAGTTACAAAGTTTGAGCTAACTTACCCAAAGATTAATAATTAGTATTGAAATAGGTTATTGTTGACACTCAATTTTTATCCTTCACGGTGTCAAATTAATCATTGAATTCTATTTTTTATTTTAATGATTTTAAACAATTATCCTTATAAAAAAAATTAATCCGGGCGCGTGTGGTACACGCGCCCCAATTCCCAAATATACTCCACCCTTTATCAAATCTTCTTCTTCATCATCATTTTCCTTGATCGCAAAACCAGAGAAACCAGAACCAGCGAAAACCCTCTCTCTTCTCCCCGTCAAGCATACGCCGTCTTTCCTTATCGTCGTTACCCTTTCACCTTCGCGCTTTCCTTTCGAGCGTGACCCGACCAACGTTGTTTGTCTCTGACAAACAACATTCACTCTAGATCGCACCAATAGCCCCATCCCTCTCTGACCTCTCTGACAGTCCACAATCTCCCCCACAACCCGTTCCCTCACGCGTTCTTGAGAAATCCAGAAACCCATAACCTCATGTTAAATAAATCCGTTGCCTAGACATTTTAAGCATTGATTCTTCTGCGTTTGGGGATCCATCGATTTTTGAAAAAACCGGAGCAAACTTTAATCGATGGCAAGAATCAGTAATATTTGAAAAATACAAAGATGTTTTGTCGATTTCCCAGCGGTTCTCAACCTCAAAAATCCCAAATTCCAATCGATTGATACAGCCGAATATCTAGCTTTGAAGTCTGAAAATCCATCAATAAGTCCTTGTTGTGTGGTGGGGAAGCTTCGTCAAGCTCGTCGTCGTCTCAGTTCGCTACCCCGACAAAGGTAATACTCTAATCTTATTTGTCATTTTGAGTTTCGCATACTATGTGAATATTGAAGTGATATCAAAATTTCTGTTTGAACTTTGTTTGTTGACTGGAACCTGCTGTGATGACTTGATGTTGTGGTACTATTATGGTGTCGTCGTTCAGGATGTTCTTGAGATGCTGTAACTATGATTCCAGTTATAATTACTTGTAACTGTTATATCTAAATGAAATTCTCTATTATAACGAGATTATGTTGTGTGTGGTCGTTATTGATAGTATTAGGTTGCATTTGGTTTCAAGGCTTTAAAATGATGTATCTTCACTGCTTTATGATTTGAAAATTAACTCTTTGATATGAGTCTGGGTTTTCTTTGCTGAAAATGGTTTTAAATGGTTAATTTAGATCAAGAAATTTGTACATTCACTTAGGTCTTGCATACGTTTTCGTTTGAAGAGTTGAGTTTTAGGGTCATGAACTGTGATATAGGTCCTTGTTATATCAAAATCTTGTTAAGCATGCTTGAGGAATAAATGCATTCTCTGTTTGCACCTTTGATTCAAAGTCTTGTTTGTTGCTATCACCTTTAAGGGTTGCTGGAAGTGTTGTCAGTCTGTGTCTGCTCTTGTGTTTTGAGTATTGTGTTTAAAGTTAATCGCTGCTGTTGAATACTGGGTATCCAGATTTCTCTTGTCAAAACCTGAGATTTGAGTTCATCTTCCTATGTTCGGTGCCTCCCATCACCTACAATTCAAATTAGTTCTCCTCTTGTCTAACCTAAAATTTGGCATGAATTCATATTGTTTTTTTAAGCCCTTTTTGAAATAGCTTTTTGATCTTTGAGAATGTTTGAAACTTAGATTTTCAAGTGTATGTTTTGTCGCACTAAGCAGTGGCTTAAAACGAAAGACATATAATTTTGTTTCTGCCTGTGCCTTCTCATTCTAAAACCAGAATGTAGCCTGCTTTGCTCTTTGTATCTGTGAAGGAAGAAATGCATATTTAGAGTCAACATTGTTCTTAGGTTTTTCTTTCGCATATATAATTAAAACAGCTTATTTGCAAACTAATGAAGCTTGCCTGCAGTAGTGTTAACCTAATGATGGATGTAGGGCCTATCGTCTCTTATTTGGTCAGTTCTGCTGTCAATATTATTTTGAGTCTCTTACTAATCCTTAGTTTTATCTCTTTGCATGAACGATGCTCTGAGCCCATTTTGGACTCCCATTCTCCCTTAAGGCCACGGAGGCCCAATCAAATTTTCTCTTCCTCGAGTTAACCCAGCAGAAAGAAGTCGGGCGACCAGTGTGGAAGACTCAAAGTTACAACAAAGGTTAAATGTGATAAAGGCCCACCTCAACTCTCTTCTTATATTGTTTTGTTTGAGTTGTATTTATTTGAATGCTTACATTATCTCATTGGTTTCAATCTAATTAGATTCCCAGCGTGTCAAGCCATTTATGTTATTTTGTTTAAGTCTCATTTATTTATTTTTTTTGTAAAATATTTACATTAAAATAAAAATAAAATAAAAATAAAATAAAAAATAAAAAATATGATTTTGTCATGTTAATTCAAGTTTTCAAACGTATTCAGTTTTCAAGTTTAGTTAATTGTTTTCGACTTAGTCGAGTCCAAAGTCCAATCTTTTCAAGTCTTGGTCAAATCCTTTTCAAGTTTAGTCAAAGTCCTTTTAACATTAAATCAATCTCAAAAGTTAGTCAAATCAGTTAATCGTCGAATAACCGCATTTAGCGGCGATTTTGAATGCTTAAAACCTTCTCAAAGTGAAAATGTAAACCCGAATTCATTCTTTGGATTTAAAAAGATTTTTCTGTTAGATCTTTTTAATGGTTTCCTAATTATCCGTAAAATTAGGTGGCGACTCTGGTTTTTCTTTCGAATTTCGAGAATTGATTTTCTCAAATTAATTGAGTTTGAATCAATTTTTGATTTTCGAATTATTTTCTTTCCAAAAAATCATTGTTCATGATAACAGTTATTTTGTTGCCTTTCAGTGAAATGAAAATTTTGAGATAACTTATTTCAAGATGCTAAAACAATTAAAATGACAAAAATATCCTCTAAATCTCTTTTTATATATCACTTCTCGCATTTTTATAAATAAACAACTTATTTTTAAAAATTATCATGCATATTATTATTAATACATAAATCAAATATTTACTAAAGAATAATCACAAAAAATGAATTTCAAAATAATTAATATTACTATTACTTATCTTCAAACCTAATCTCGGATGGAGTCAAAGATTAACTATTTTTTAGCTTTGGAGTATGATGTAAAAAAGAAAAATGGCTCTTTAAACTGTTTGCGCTTCTTTCATTTGTGAAATAGCAGTTAGT
>JAOTQJ010088976.1:0-12148 GCA_025642045.1 Solanum sejunctum
ATCTACGTGAACCAGGGCGAAGTTACCGAGCGTTCACGCATTATAAAGCATAAAGCATAAAGCATCGAGGTCATCATGCCCATTTATGGAGCCGAGGTGATGGTACCACGCACTCCCGTGTGCCAGTGCGAACTCGGCCCAGCACTCACACGTCATGATGCCGTCCCATCCCAGCTCCTTATTTCTCCGCTAAGCAAAGCCGGTCCATGGGCAAACCGACTTTCCGTATCCAGCCAACCTCAGAATATATATATACATATAATCATACCAACGCATGAAATATCCAGCCCGGGAATCGGTGAACGAGGCCAAACGAGAACGAACAGAGTCGTGAGAGTCATATGCATAAAATCTGATTCAAAACACTTGAAAATATACAAAATATCACTTTGAAGTCAAATAATAATTTTTTTTTACGAAATGTTCCCAAAACTGCGCAAAATCACATTTAGAGGGAATTTTTGAACAAACGGACTTGAAACTTTCCAATTCACTAATTTCAGTAAACAAACACTATTTATGGATTTAGAACTTGACAGATTAAGAAGGAATAAATTTTCCATAAACTGGGCCAAACATAAACGTATATTGTTTTTCAAACTCGAGTTGTACAGAAAAGGGACTTAAATTACGTTGTGGGTCCTAACAATGACACTCCCAAATTTATAAAGCCTCAAATAACACTATCCGGATGCTGGAGAAGTAGCTGAATTAAGTATAGTCCTTTATTCACGAGCTGTAGTTATTCAGTTAAAAAAATCAACATCAACCACATGTAACTCTTCGAAGAGAAAAATACCTCAACATCCACACCAACACTTGTTCTCTCATGCCAAACTTAAGAAATTCTTGACCACGTAAGGAATTTTATATACCATGAGCACATAACCTCCAGTTATCACTAAGTACCAACATAATCCATCATGATAATTATCACGACCCAAATTTTAGGAGTGATGGCACTTATCTTTTTCCACCAAGATAAGTCAGCCTACAACCCATCTGTAATATTAAAATGCAAAATTATAATCGAAATAAAAGTTCAATTTAATGAAATCCATCCAAAACCTGGTTGTCACGTGCATAAGCTTCTAATGTATTATAACAGATTCGAAAGAAAACACAAGTATCAAATGATATTGTCTATAACAAAATCATGAACAGTAGTAAGAAGTCAGCTGGGATGGCAAACAGCTACCTCTCACAATCTCTGCAGAAAGCCATGTACAAGAAATAGTAAATAGTATTACGACGATCTGGGCTCGTAACCTACAAAAATGTTATAGCAAGGGGTGAGTACCAAACACGCGGTACCCAGTAAGTGAACTAATAAACACAAAGTTAAGTAATATAGAATACTGGTACCCCCAACACTCCAACCAACCTCCCACAACTACAACCTAATTCATAACCTTCACAATTAGACCATCCGAAAATTGTATGATCAAAGCCTATGATAGTATAATCCTCATTTATCCCACTTTCAAGTCATAGTAAAACATTACACAATTTATCAAGTCCTCGCTAATTCATCAAGTGTCATTAAATCAATACCAAACTAATCATGTAAGGACACAAACAAGTCAATGATATAATGAATAACCAACCTCAATAGCACTTCATATAATCACAACAAACTAGAGCATTATAACATGAAGATGAATGCCATGAGATTTAATGCAATGCAATGCAATGTTACATAGAATGATGCATGTTTATCCTACGATACACATCTACTGATCATAAGCATGCCTCAGTTAGAATCTATAGGGGCCACACATGGACCATGTATTCGTCGTGGCACGTGACATATCCCTCGAAACATAGTATCTGTCGCAGCACACAACCGTCCTTCAAATCATAGTAACCTTTTTATTTCTCATTCTTTTTCATTAGCCGGAACCATTTTCCTTGGGCTTTGCATTTCTTTTCTTGGATCATCCAACAAACGCATAGCAATGCACAATAATCATATTCATGGAAATAAAATATGCAAGATGCCCATGCAAATTTATATATCAATAATAAATAATCACTATTGACATATAATAAACCTCTATAATTAATTCACAAGTCAAATATCAGCATACGATAATTACCTAATTCAAAATTTATCAATCAAAGCCTACATAAATCATTCTTACCACCTCACACAGGAAGTATAAGATTCTATAAAGTCTCGAATCATGTCAATTCTAAAGTTTTTTCCCTTTCAATGACACTCTAGTTCATCAAAATCTATTCAAATATAGCATCATAATTATATAATGAATCTAACGATACTAAAATCAAGTAATTTGGTGAAAAGGGTAAAATAGTCTAGAAATTTTATCATCAGAAAATATCATTGAAATCTAAAAATTTATACATAAAAATATTTCCCAAGTGATAAGGAATTCAACGGCGAAAATTATTTTAAAAACGGAGCTAATATTAGGAAGAGATTGCATGTTAAAGTTTTTAAAATACATTAAAAATGCAGCAACAAGATCTACAGATTTTACCTCAAATGAGGCAACAAAGTCAATTTCTGAAGTTACCAGTGTATTATCCTCAGAAAAATATACAATTTAGCCTTTTGAATCGCTCAAATCCGATCAAAATTGAGATAGAAATCATTGGTTAAATTTTTGGGAAAGTTTGCAATCTTCTCTCTCTTTCTTGGAGAAAATCCCTAATTTTCACAATTCTTTTAGAGTGAAAGAACTTGGAAGGACATTAGTTGAAAGAATTATCTTTGATTCTTGAAATCTTGACTTAAATTCTTTAGAGTTCTTGAAGAAAAACCATAATTCTTGAAGAAAAAGAATCAAGAGATCCTCTCTTGGGATTCTTGAATTTGTTTTCTTGAAACTCTAGGTTATGATTTAAAATCCTATTAGAACTTCATGAATAGATGGAAAAATTTGGGTTGGGTAGATTGAAGTTCATGAAGAATAACTTACCTTGAGGAGAAATCTTGGAAGCTAATCCTAACTTGATGATTTTCTTGATGATTCTTGAGGGTTTATGTTTAGGAGAGAAGGGAGAGGTTTTTTGATTATGACAACTGATGTTTTATATGTTTTGGAGACTATAAATAGACTCCCAAAGGTTTTACGATAAAATTATCCTCAAATTATAAAGAAAAACGTCATTAACTCATCCAGTGAGGGTCCGCGACGCTCTCCGGACGTGGACTTTCAGACAACTCTGCACTTCTCCACTAAAATGGTCGTAACTTTCTACTTCGAACTCTGATTAATGCAAAATTAGATGAGTTGGAAAGCTAATTCAAATACCTTCGATTTAATATATTATGAGTCATAAAAAATCATTATATGTTAGGAGATATGGTCATTTGAAGTTGATCCTTCTATCGACACAAACGAAAATTTGGTTGCTCGAAATTCTTTGAACTTGGCTTGATGTAAAAGATCCCTTATGACTCTAAATCACACCTAATATACTTTAAATACTTAGGAATTGACCCTAGCATGTATATACAACTTACAAGTTATTGGATCACCTAACTCATTATAAAATCTTATGTTAGAACTCAAATGTTAAGAAACTTTTTAGCTTGGCTTCGTACTAGAGGGTTCGTTTGACCTTAGATCTTCTCCAATTCTATTTCCACATTAAGAATTTGACTTTAACACTTACACTCAATTAAGAATCATTAACTAAAATGTTATATTTTACAAAGAATGGCCCACTCTTAGCTTTAAAAAAAATTAGGGTGTTACATTATCTCCCCCTTGGGATCATTCATCCTCGAATGATGAGTAATAGTGGATATCAAGGCACGAATAGACTCATAATTCATCTTAACACTCCCATCAGTCAATCAAACTTTCGAATCCTCATCACTTTTAACAATCCCTATTTAGACTCAAGAATAGACAACTCACTCAAGAAAAGACAATCAATTTACTTAAGGGTAAGTTCATTACCTTCAACATTCTCATTGTCAAGCACAAATAATAATCCAGACTCTTTGCAATACTCAATCAACCAATCTGGTTAGTCATACGTCACTCAAAGTAGACAAATCAATTCCAATAAAGTGTAAAGATACTCTTTAAGACATTTGCACCATCAAGCATGAATGGAATGTTACATTGTAGTCAATTTTAATTATTTGAACAACTCGACAATCAGCATTTCGAACTCAGGAAGGAAGCCATCAACTCTAATGGGGAATGGGACCATCGATACATAATACTCTATATACAATTTTCAAGCTTCGCACCTCATCTCAATTGTACTCCATTTCATGGAACTCTACTTCCTCAACTTAAGCTTATAGCTCTTACTCAAATTCCCATCGAACCATCCCCTCCTCTTCCATTCAATCCTACTTCTAAGCCTCAAGGCGTCATTCCCTAGATGATCATACTCATACAAAGCAAATCCTCAATACTCAACTATAAACTTCCATAAGGACTTTCATTAAAAGAAATCACTAGTCCTCTTCACTGCCTCACTACTCTTCCTCAAACCCTTATTATGAAGTCTTCACTAGTCTGACATCAATATTTACATAACAAGAACCCCAAATTCATGCCTATCACTCTAACTACTTCAACTGTATTTTAGAATTTTCAAGCCCACGTAGCACTTCTACCTCTACCATTCAATGAGTTCTCACTCAAAGTCACACTAGCATACTCTTACGTATCTACTGTTCATCATAAGGTTTGACGTCCCTCCTTCTTATATTTATCCTTACATGACACAAGTTTAACACCAATACCATAATAAGGATACACTCACTCACTTCTCATCTACCCTCATCCTTAATCTACTACTCTCAACATCACAATTTGAACCTGGAGAAACTTATTACTTCCTCCTTTTTGCAAAACCTCAAGCTACTATCTCTCCATGCAAAATAATGAAGATCATACCTCTGAAACTTGATACTTTACATCCTACGATCAATAATGAAATAACAAACCGAAGGTCAGTGCACGTGTAAGATGACATCAAAATCAAGAACTCTCACTCTCTCTTATCAACCTTCACCTCTCTACTATCATCAACACTTCTATCAAGACTGGAAAGTTGGATTACTCAAACAGCTTTGAAAGAAAGATCATTAGCATGATTAAATCGAGAAATCTTATCTAAGAACATTCATAGATTACAATCTCTCTTGTCTATCAAGTCGCATTATGTGTTAATAAAACTATGCATATTATAAAACTCAAGTCATATCACATTTAACATGGGACTAGAAACTCTTGGATTCATAGGGGTAAGATAAAGATTAATAAAAGAATTCATCGCTTCTAATCCTCATAACTCAGCATGATCGGGAAGCAACGTGATGTGCATGGGACTAAACTATAGGTACGAACAGTCATACAACTAAAGGGAATAGAATGTTACCTCAACTGAAGTATAAGGACTATATGAGGTGGAAAAAGAATTGATACCCCATCTTGATCAGCCTATCACAATCCAAAAACTCAAGATCTACTTCGATTTCTCACATCATCATCTCCCGCTTAGCTCTCAAGGTCCTCTCTCTAAATTTGTGAATCAATTTCCTCTACTAGGCTATAAGCATAAATCTCTACACTGTCAAGGAATTACTATCCACAAGAATTTGCATCTTAAACCCTTTTGTTACTCTATAGTCACATACATATAACTAGCCGCTCAGACTCCTTTCAACGATATCACTCGTAGCTTTCTCATGTCTCTATGGAACTTTCTCTCTCTCTCTCTCTCTCTCTCTATATATATATATATATATATATATATATATATTTGCTGCTCTTATTGGTGTACATGATCACTTTCCACAATTATTACACTTTAACATCTTTCTTTTTTTTTTTGCTTGGTAATGTTCAACCACTGTGCTCACATAAACTTATTTGTGTAAGACTTAGACTATTATGGAGAACTAATCATCATCTATTCATATGCCCCAATCTCTTAGCTTCTTATGACAACAAAGATTAATTACATCAGCCTACTCTACATCAACAACTCAAATGTACTATTCAGATTCTCATAACAGTCATAACTTAGAGCCTTACCCATCTGTACACAATCATGGTTACATATCCTAAACCTCTTAAGCCTCCCCTTTCCTAGTGCTTCTCGCTTAATTTACTATCTTCATCTAGGGGGTACTTCTACTCTACTCCCTAGCACTATGCTCCTTGCTAGCCAACATCTTAATCATTGAAACATGCACTACAGTAAGACTCTAAGGTCAAATCTCCAATAAGGACTATTACTATCATAATGTTATCTCCTCTTTAATACTACTCCTTAAAATTTAAGCTTAGGGTCTAGCATTAACATGTGGATCAATCACATACCTCTCTAATGCCGACTTGTGATTGGTAGGTAAAAATTTAGTGATATAGGCTTACTAAAATCTCATAACGAATACTCAATCAACACATACCCTTTTCATAACTCATGCACCACTCACCAATTCACTGTATCTCCTTATCTGGTTAAGTTTATAACTCTATGAATCTCATAAACTCTCACATACAATCATAAGCCTAATTTTGATCTATCACATAAAAAGCACTCTTTTTCCTTCTTTAAGAGATAAACTTTACCTTTAATAGTATGAATACTATAACACATCAACATACACTTTCTTCTAGTATGGGGCATGCTCTAACATATTTTGACACTAACTCTCTCTATATATATACCTTATCTCATCATGGCAATCATAGGATACTTTCAACTTTTTTATCACGCTTATGGCCATCAACTCATCCCTTCACTAGTTTCCTAATAGATACACATCTCTAACTATAAGCTTCAATTAGTCATCATTCTTACTATCTCATAAAACGAACATGGGCATAACTCAATTCCAACGAACATAACCATGCACAATAAGAAAGAATAAATAAAGGGAAGTTTCCTAACAGTCTCCATAGCCTCTCAAAGATAAGTACGAATGTCTTCATATCAATCCTTGAGATTCTACTTAGACTCAGCTTGTATGCACATAAGACCTATGAACTTAGGCTCTGATACCAACTGTCACAACTTGAAATTCAGGTGTGATGACACTGATCTTTTTTCACAAAGACAAGTCAGCCTAAAATCTAGCTATAACGTTAAATTGCGGAATTATAATCAAAATAAAAGTTCAATTTAATGAAATCCCCAAAACCTGGTTGTCATATGCACAAGCTTCTAATGTATTACAACAAATTCGAAAGAAAAAACAAGTATCAAATGATATTATCTCCGGAATAGAATAAAATCATGAACAGTAGTAAGAAGTCAGTTGGGATTGCAAACAACTACCTCTCACAATCTTTGCAAAAAGCCATGGACAAGAAATAGTAAATAGTATCATGACGATCCAGGCTCGTAACCTACAAAAATATTATAGCAAGGGGTGAGTACCAAATACGTGGTACCCAGCAAGTGAACTAATAAACACAAAGTTAAGTAATATAGAATACCGGTACCCCCAACACTCCAACCAATCTCCCACAACTACAACCTAATTCATAACCTTCACAATTAAACTATCCAAAAAATCTATGATCAAAGCCTATGATAGTATAATCCTCATTAATCCCACTTTCAAGTCATAGGGAAAAATTCAACAATTTATCAAGTCGTCGCTAATTCATCAAGTGTCATTAAATCAATATCAAATTAATCATAAGGACATAAACAAGTCAATGATATAATGAATAACCAATCTCAATAGCACTCCATATAATCATAACAAGCTAGAGCGTTATGGGATGAAGATGAATGCCATGAGATGTAATGCATTGCAATGCAATATCAAGTAGAATGATGCATGTCTGTCCTACGATACATATTCACTGATCATAAACATGCCTCAGTCAGAACCCATGGGGGCCACACATGGACCATGTATTTGTTGCAGTGCGTGACACATCCCTCGAATCATAGTATCAGTCACGGCATGCGATACGTCCCTCGAATCGTAGTAACATTTTTATTTCTCATTCTTTTTCATTATCCGGAACCATTTCCCTTCGACTTTGCATTTCTTTTCTTGGACCATCTAGGAAACACATAGCAATGCACAATAATCATGTTCATGGAAATAAAATATGCAAGTCGCCCAAGCAAATTCATATATCAATAACAAATAATCACTATTTCACATATAATAAACCTATATAATTAATTCACAAGTCAAATATCAGCATAGAATAATTACCCAATTCAAAATATATCAATCAAAACTTACATAAATCGTTCTTACCACCTCACACAGGAAGTACAAGATTTTATATACTTAACAAAGGTTAAGAAATCTACTTGCCTTATATAAAGGCTCGAATCATGTCAATTCCAAAGTTTTTCCCCTTTCTATGGCACTCCAGTTCCCCAAAATCTATTTAAATATAGCATCATAATTATATAATGAATCTAACGACACTAAAATTAATTAATTCAGTGAAAAGAGTAAAATAGTCCAAAAATTTCATCGTCAGAAAATATCATTGAAATCTGAAAATTTATACATGAAAATATTTCCCAAGTGATAAGGAATTCAACGGCGAAAATCATTTCAAAAATGGAGCTAATATGAGGAAGAGATCGCATGTTAAAATTTTCAAAATATATTAAAAATGCAGCAGTAAGATCTATAGATTTTACCTCAAAAGAAGCAACAAATTCAATTTCTAAATTTCCTAGTGTGTTCTCCTTGGAAAAATATATAATTTAGCCTTTTAAATCGTTCAAATCCGATCAAAATTGAGAGAGAAATCGTCGGTTAAAATTTGGGGAAAGTTTGCGATCTTCTCTTCTCTTTCTTGGAGAAAATCCCTAATTTTGGCAATTTTTTAAAGTGAAAGAACATGCAAGGACATTGATTGAAAGAATTATCTTTGATTCTTGAAATCTTGACTTAAACTCTTTAGAGTTCTTGAAGAAGAACCATAATTCTTACAGAAGAAGAGTCAAGAAATCCTCTCTTGGGATTCTTGAATTTGTTTTCTCAAAACTCTAGGTTATGATTTAAAATCCTATTAGAACATCATTAATAGATGGAAAAATTTGGGTTGGGTATATTGAAGTTCATGAAGAATAAGTTACCTTGAGGAGGAATCTTGGAAGCTAATCCTAACTTGATGATTTTCTTGATGATTCTTGAGGGTTTATATTTAGGAGAGAAGGGATAGGGTTTTTGATTATGAAAACTGATGTTTTATATGTCTTGGGGACCACAAATAGACTCCTAAAGGTTTTAGGATAAAAACATCCTCAAATTATAAAGAAACAATATCATTAACGCATCCAGTGAGGGTCTGCGATGCGCTCCCAACGCCGACTTTTGGACAGCTCTGCACTTCTCCATTAAAATGGTCATATCTTTCTACTTCGAACTCTGATTAACTCAAAATAAATGAGTTGGAAAGCTAATTCAAATATCTTCGATTTGATATGTTATGAGTCATCTAACTCAATATACTTTAGGAGATATGGTCATTTGAAATTGACCCTTCTATCGATTCATACGAAAACTTAGTTGCTAGAAATTCTTTGAACTTGGCTTGATGTAAAAGATCCCTTATGACTCTAAATCACACCAAATATACTTTAAATACTTATGAATTGAAACTAACACGTATATACAACTTACAAGTCATTGGTTCACCTAACTCATTATAAAATCTTATGTTAGAACTCAAACGCTAAGAAAATATTTTTCTTGGCTTCGTACTAGAGGGTTCGTGTGACCTTAGATCTTCTACAATTCTATTTCCACATTAAGAATTTGACTTTAACACTTACACTCAATTAAGAATCATTAACTAAAATATTATATCCTACGAAGAATGGCTCAGTCTTATCTTAAAAAAAAATTAGGGTGTTACAATAATTTATGTTAACCTCCATGCATGAAATAGTATCCATCCAATCTAAAGTCATCAATGACACATACGAACTCATAAGTCCTTTCTATAATGCTTCCATGAGTCACCTATTATGATTGAGCAATCCAACCTAATATGAAACATCGAATCCTCACATATCATTATTTGACATTCCAACCCAAACAAAACTTACTAAAAAGAAGTTGATAATCTTTCATAGCCTGATGTTGAGTCAATCCACCTCACATTATCACAAAACTCAAAGCAAAAATTCATACAATTTATAACTCTGAACCATGGGCCCATCTATGATGTCTAATCTTTTTCATCTTTCTTAACTTGTATCTATCATAAATGCTTTGAGGACGCCTGAATGTTTAACCCATGCTCATGGCCCAATCTTAGATGCTCAATTTGTTTTTTGCCCAAAGCTTATGTACTCACTCCTAACTCATTTATTGCTATTATTTCTTTCTTAGAAAAACTTGCATAACAGATTGCCTTTTAATGTACACCAAACTACTCAAATGAACTTCATTTAGTCCCTTCACCATAAAGTAACAGAATCTATAACTGAAGTCATGCTCAAAACCCCTTCAAAATGCTCAGTAACCAACATAACCAATCATTTTATTGCCTGACTAACCCGTAACTTGACAGAATCAAATATCACAAATACAACGTACCATGAAATCCTAGATCCTGATTCATACTATGTAATTGATTCTTTCTCAATCATGATTAATACACATTATGAAGATTTTTAGGATTGCATACCCTACTCTTCAGCAACCGTTTTCTCATAGACCTTGTTGTATCCATTATTTGCAACCCAAGTCGTACTAGTCACTAAATCAAACACCATGAAGAAACTCATTCTCACACTCGAGCCAACCCCTATAGTCATCTCTCATATACTTTACCCAATAATTTATTAGCCCCAGTAATACTATCTTGCCATATATCGAACAAGGTAACTAAAGTCATGCCACACAACATAATTGTACTTATAATTAATATGGTAGCCCAATCCCAAGTCATACAAGTAAAATTTACTGACTCAATCAATCATCGACATGCACTTTCTCATTATTATTTCCATTTACATTTATACAAGTAAACTTGTCAAAACCTTATTAGTCCATATACTTGTTATCTTGATAACAATGGGCTCCTGTTGGCTTATAATGGAGTCACCAGTCCCCATAGAGGTCTCCGGAATAAAATCCTCACTTACACATATTAATACCCATTTTAAAATTTAGCTCCATAACTTTCCTTATAACAGATTCCAAACCCAAGCATCTACAATAACAACCAATTGATTCCCCTCAAATATGACAGTAATGTCAAACTCCACTACCTGAGTAAGTGCAATAACTGATAACTCCTTAGTAACTATTGTCTGTTCTTAATGATTAATGCATCTGTCCTTGTGTTTTACCAGTACCATATTAGAAGTCCCACCAGATTCACCACTAGAATGCATCATATTCTCTAAGAAGTTCATGCTTGAATAGTTAACACTTTTGTCTCATTGAATGGCTATCACACATACTTGAATTAGTTTAATCTCTTACCAAAATAATATACCTTCTTCCACAGACAAAATGGGTGGCAAAAGTAGCATAACCCATAGCTCATAGCCAAATACACATAGACACCCTCATAGCAGTTGTATTATAGTTATTTGTCTTACATATCCACTCCAAGAAGATTGAGTAGAGATCCTAATTTCAATGAGCACAATGTCATCCTCGGTCCATTCTAATCAACCCTCATTTTCAAATGTGATAACTAAAGATCCATAATTATTACACAGATGCCATAGTCATTCCTCTAATGATGCTATACCATATTAGCCTTCCTCTGATGATATAAGACAATCACATCATAATCCTTTAGAAGATCAATCCCCCACCTCATCCTCAATTCAAGTCCTTCTTACTGAAGATGTATTACAAACTATGATGATAGGTGAAGATGCCACAATGTGCAGTATATAGGTAGTACCTTTGTAAATTCAACACAAATACAATCACTTCCAACTCCGAGTAATGGATAGGATAGTTCTTCTCATGAACCTTCAACTGTCTAGGAGCATAAGCTGCCACTTTTCCCTTTTTCCACCAAAACTCCACCTAAACCAACTCCAAGTGCATCACATCAGACTGTGAATCAACACCTTTCTCTAGCGATGTCAAAATTGGATCTATAGATAACAGATATTTGAGCTGTCAAAAGTTGTCCTCCCACTCCTCCGACTATAAGAACAGAGTATTCTTCTAAGTGAGCCT